>JAMPIV010015000.1:0-190000 GCA_024509875.1 Oreohelix idahoensis
AAAATCGGCAGATGATGTTTGGAAATATTACAAAAATTTTAAAAAGTACTTTTTTTCTTAATATTAATTTTAGAAATATAAAAATTAGCTTGCCGGATTGCCCATTCTGAGCAGTGAACTAATATGTTCTTAATTTTACAGACGGATAGATAATATTGAAGATAATGACAAAAGACAGTGTTGTTCACATCATCGACAGACTGTATTGAATCTAAAAGTGTCGCTCTTTGCACAAAAAAACACGACCTCGCGCCGCAGGTGATCAAATCTACTTAGTCTGGAAGAGAAGGGTTCTTGTGGTGGCTGTGTCTAAAAATAACTTTTAACGACAAAATTTTGGAGGGGAGAGAAAGGTTGGTTCAAAAATCAAGTACATTTTGTAGAACACAAGTAGAGACGGACAGACTAACAGATAAACATCCATACTTGACTGAAGCATGACTGAAATGACTTTAGTGTAGGAAATTTGAATTTAAAATAAACCTAGGCAGTGATTGGCCACAGACAATCATATCATTAGCGCTCAGACGCGAAAGTGGGGCCATTCTTCAATAGTTGTTCAGTGATAGACACAGATTTTAAAGTGTGTGGTGTTTTCCATATGAAAAGAAAGTGTAATAAAGTTTAGGGGGGGACGCCATACTATAGCCAGCAGCTCAGCTGAGTTTTGCTAGCATTTCTGTGTTATTTATTCATAATCTGGTAAGATTGAAATTATTTCTTTGTATATTTTTAATATTGTTTCATGTTCGAGTGATTTGATACTGCCATATCGAAATCTAGCCTTACAAACAAGTAGGGATTTGCTCTAGACCCCCCGCCCTAGTCAGGGTCTAGGGACCAACAATGTACATAAACTCCAGCAAGGGTTAGGCAAGACAGATCAAGTGTTGAGAATAATGAAACATATTACCTATCCTCTTTTAGGGCAGAAAACTAATAAATATTTTTCAGAATCTATAGTCTGGGAGGATCTATCTGATGTAAAACCACCATGGTAAATGTGCTGTTTGGTCAGAGAGATCTGACCAGTCTGTATGATGTGGTTGTTGTGTCAGTGTTGTGTCCAGACGTGGGTAGAGAATAGATTTTGACACATGGCCCATACTTTGATTGCAGAGCTGTGAGTTTCTGTTGTCAACAAAGCAGTGTCTATTCAGTTGGTGACTTTACTCGAGTGTATCTGTGCAGTACTTGTGACAGAGACCACCATTATTGCCCGCCAGCACGGAGAGGTGGGACCACCAGATTTCAGCACCAGAGCTACAACTACAAGATGAGTGAGCCTCTGGTCTGCTGGACATTCACCAACGCTTTGTAGTTACTAATACCCCATAAAAATTCCCACCATTTTCTGGACACTGTGTAGTCAATATAGACAGGTGTGATGAGGCCACCCCAACAGCACAAACATTAACTATACTCCCAAGTAGATGACTACTAGAACATTTTAATAAAACTAACTAGTATAGTACATATATATGTACACTATTGCATTTATGATATAATATTCCATGCATTTTTTTCATAATCTCTAAATCCTTTTAAGTTCTGGTCAATCTAAAAAATTGATCCAGAACAAAATAAATGTAATATAATTCTATCAAAAAATTTTACACACGTGAGTTAGTTCAGTGTATTTTAACATTTATTAATATTATTAGTCTTGTTAAATATCTGTGGGTATATCTATAACCTATTACACCACACTACATATCATAACCCTAGACACTTTACGTAGCTACATTCATAAAAAAAAAAAAAAAAATAGTGTGAGGTCGTAGTGGTAGCAAGAAAGGCCTTCTGACAATTCACAACTACATCTTATCTCAGGAGCCTTCACAGCTGGCCTCATACAATTACATTTAGTAATATCACCATCATACAATACCATCAAACACCACTGCATGGACACAGAACTAGTTTAGAATGAAATAGGCGATTAAACACTAATCACTTCACAAAATACTAGATAATAATATATTTACCTCAAACACAGCACTACAGGATATCGCACAATTAAGAATTATACGCTTATATTTATGGAAGTCTAGAAGTTCGACAAATTGTCGCAACAAACTAAGAAACTTCACTTATACAGCTCTACTCTTCGCGAACCACCTGTCTACTGCGATTTATTGAGAAAGAATCAAATTAAAGTTTCAAACTAGGGTTAAATATCTAAACAGACAAAGGAAGAACTATCTCCCCCGCCCCGATCTCTGTCTTGCCCCTTCTCATAACAGCTACGTTTAACTCCTAACATGTCGTAACTGCCACCTACTGACCAAGATGTACGCGTGTCAGTTGCAAATCTCAGACAACCGTCTACAACTGCGTCGTAGAGATGCCGGGTTTGACACCTTAAGCTAGTGACAGGTGAAAAATGGTAGACCAAAAGTCTGCTCTATGTCCAGCGAAACGAATTTCTCACGCCCCAGGCCCAGAAATCTGGTCGGGCCGCGCTCTGACCGGGGAAACTGCAGACGTATGTCTGGCGAGAACCGTATATTCACAGCTATGGTTCGACCGGCAGAGACTGACATCTATGTAATCGAGTTACGTATCCCAGTATGAGAAAAAACACAAGGTAAAGTTTGAGGATACTGAAGAAAATATTATTCGCAAAACAAGTGATGCAAAAAATACAGGAAAAAACAAGTAAGGAAAGATAATAAATTAAGGATGCGGGTGAGAGAATAGGAAGAAGATGTAGGTAATTTAATGATATAAAGACCTACGTGACAACAGGTCAGGAATGCTGCGAGAGGTCGTAACAATATACCTTTTTATGTGGCCAAAATATTTTAGTTGACTAATTTTGATCTCCTTCATTAATTTTCATTTCGTTTCTAAGTTGTCTATGACCTCTTCATTTGTTGTCTTCTCTTTCCATACGATGTGTCTAATTCTTCTATACATCGCAAGGGCCTCAATTCAATTTTTTCATCTAATTGCTTGTTCATTGTACATGTTTCTACACCCTGCAGTAATAATATAGCATTTGATGATTCTCAGTTTGAATGTGTGCGTTAGTTGTTTAGATGTTAGTATGTGTCTCATGTTGTTAAATGTAGCTTTTGCCATTCCTATTTGTCGTAAATGTTGATAGGTTTTAAAATATTTATGGTCCCGCCTGAGTAGAGTGGATGGTGATATGAGTACGTGAGAAATTAAAGTGTGAGAATAGATTTCACGAGTGAATAGTTTAAGAAAAAGATCTGTCTCTGGAATGAGAAGTTTCTCTAGTCCAGCCTATCTATACGACTATCTTTTAGTACAAGACAATCTTGCCCCTCCCTATACCTAGAAATATAAGTTTAACTACACCCACACACAATTATGTGACAACAAGACACACAAACGTGAAAACTAGGGTTAATTGGGTATGGGTCTGACCAACACACAAAGGTAAGTTCTTTTGTTGTTTATTATCATTAAACTTTACAACATCGAATATCTAAAGAAAGATCAAATAAAAATCAGAAGTTTATTCATAGAAAAATAACATAATACATGTGCCCTCCCCCTTATTGAGAAAAAAGAACCCAACAAGTTAATAACCCCAAAGGTCAAAGGTTAGCACTATGTTAATGCATAGACAGTAAAGAAAAGAACAAAGTACCTACTAAATGATATCCAGTAACGTAAACAATATTTAAGTAGAATCCAGATAATACAATTTTCCTGTAACAAAGAAAATATTTGCTCTCTCAGACATACGAGGCCACTCAATCACGCTTACCCTATTCTTGGTGAAGAAATCTCTTGGACGTACAATGCCTGAATATATATATATATATTTTCCAGTGTTTTTATCTTCCAAATTGGCCCCAGTCCCTCCTTTAATAATTAAATTTTATAAGGGGGACGCCTAATTTGGTGGTTGATTCCTGGGTAGACAAATGTCACTTCGAATAGTTAATGTAGCAAAACCGCGATCTTGTGTTCACAGTAAACAGTAGACAATACTTCCAGTATAGGGAAACATCTGGTTGCTAAAAAAAAAAATGTTAATTATGGTGATGATGGTAAATCCTATCGGCTGGTTCTGTGGTGAGTGCCGATTTTTAAACAGCGTAACTTGCTAGATAAATCCGCTGATACGACTGTCAAAAGTCAGATAGTACTGTTATTTGTGGTACGCCACAGTGGGCTGATAAAATTGAACAAATATCTGGGTATTGATAAGTCCAGTTAACTTTACTATTTAAAATGTTAATTTGTCTCTTTGGCCAATCCTGTTCACACTGATCTTGGGGACGCGTAAGCCAAGAAGAAGACAACAATCAGTAGATGAAGAAAAGGACCAAAATAGACCGCTGGTCGCCCTTTCATCAGGTCACGCTTAAGAATAGAGAAACAATTATGAAAAAATGCTACTAATATGTATCTACGTATATACACACGGAAGAGGACAAGACGATCTTTTATCCTCTCCGTCAGTCCTGATTAAAGTTAAAAGGCACACGGTGTCTCTAGCCTATCCTATCGCGCGTCGCTTAGTGAGTGCGGGTTGGGTTGATGTATGCAGCCTTTCCCCTCCTGCTCCGATCACGATCAGCGCACAATGTCAATTATTATTTAATTATCCATACACGCCCTTAACAAATATCGCCTGTCATTAATAGCTATTAGATTGTCGGCGTCTCTGGGTCGTTATATGGTGTTGAATTACAGTCACTTACTAAAATTACACAAAATGAAATATAACGTGAATTGTATTCTGTCACTTATCAGTCGCGCCTAGTGTATGAATTAGTCAACTAAAACGTCTCTTCTTGTGTGATAGAGCGGGTGGTAAATTATCAATAAAACTGAACAATTGGTAAACAAATAGCTACGCGTGATTTTCCACTAGTCTTTAACAGCTAGGCTTTAAGTGAATTATAATGGTAAAGTTTAACACTTTAACACGCTTAAGCACAACTTTAAATTACCAGAAAATGAGAATGAAATCCCCACGAAAGCTATTAACACACCTTCCACAATGGTTCTAGACTACGTGTTTAGACTATCCGAAAAATTCTGAGCGACAACTGATAACTGTTTTTGGAAGACAGTATATATATATATATATATATATATATATATTATATATATATAATATATAAGTTATATATATATTATATATATTATATATATATATATTAATATATATATATACCATCCCGGTTATCTGCTCTCCAGAGGATGCTAATTTTCACACTATTGCGCATAGCAGAAAATCAGGAAACTCCGTCCCCCAGATACAAGGCTTTGCGGTCGCTCTGTCGGCGTTGCTAATCGACAACAAAGACTTAACCTGTGTAATGGGTTTCTTCCGAGATTTCGCCCGCTTCTAGAAATCACATAGTTATCTCCCCCTGTATGTAGGATCATCAAAGGGTTCTCGGGGAAATATATATTTACCCGAGCGATTTGCTTCAGAAGAGCCGGTGTTATTCCACGTGCATCTGTCTGATATCCGATGATTGACAGATCAGCTCGCGTGAGAAATTAACTCAAGTTAGTTAACGAATCTGTGTTCGCACTGCCCTGTTATAAACTGGGCAGTCGCGGAGTTGGAAAAACAACGTTCGTTTGTTTACGTTCAAGGAAAAGAGGCGTGGATTAAGAGTGAGTAATGCAGGCAGAAAAGTGCGTGACTTTTATTAGCAAATCATAGGACCCTAACGGGATTACAGGGCTGTCAGATACTGTAGGCTATATTTCCATTATACGTCACATTATTCTCTTCTTGATTTCATGCGACATATTATTCCGCTATTCATGATGACGTCACAAAAAAAATCTTCGATGTTTTGAAAGACGAAATAATCTACGTATTCCGCTGAGATCTTACATGCATTTCTTCCGTTTATTTCAGCTACAAGAAGTTGTGTCCGGACATCTAAAAGAGGCTGTCATTTGATTAGAGAACATAAATATATATTTTTGATAATATCGTTTCTTAAAAAAGTAAAAGGTATGCTGGAGAAAAAATAGAATGATGAGCCACGAGAGATAAGCAGAAAGAACGCTGGCGAAACAGCTTTCAAGGATTAAACGTCAAAAATAGACAGAAAATTAAAGAAACAAGAAATGTTGTAAAATAATAAAAACTCGAAAAAAATAATGCAACAAAAGAGAACAGAATAAGAAACAGATGATCAATAAAGCATTACAAATAAACACGACAGAGGATAATATGAAATGATTAAAGATTAGCGAGGTTCCTGTTAATACAAAATACAAAAAGAATAGAAAAAAAATAAATTAAAGAAATGCTAATAAAATTTAATAAGGATATCGAAACAAAAAAAGCATCCTATTCTGCTAAATCATCTCTATATAATATTTTTTGTCTTTTTTTTTTACTTGTTTTGCTATAATTTTTTGCTATTTTTTTTTTTAATAACTTTTTAGCTTTTTTTTTTTTTGAATACGGCCGTACTATTTTTTTTTTAGCTATAGTATCTTTATCTAATATTTTAATGTTATATATAATTTATTTAATAAATTATTATATTTAGTATATATTGATTGGTATGGAGATATGATTTGATATTTCTGTAATATTTGTATGTGGTGTATAGATAATTTGGGGTATATTAGTAATATAGATATATTATATGTAAAAAGAATGAAGTAAAAGTCGCCAATAGGCGTTATAGCAGAACAACGAAGAGATTAAATGAGATTAACATAAAAAAATGCCCTGTAAGTATTAATAAAAAGGAAAATTTAAAAAAATGGGCCACTGACTGAAATTTGTTATATTTTAAATTAGGAATAAAAAAATAGATTATATGTTAATTATAAGTATATGGGAATGTATATCTGGTTATATTATATAAGGTAGTGTATCAATATGGGGTATATAGTGTGATGGTGTAATGGGGGTTGGTGTGTGGTTTTGTTGTGTGGCCAAGGGGGGGGTGGGGGTGATAGAGGGTAATGAGCGGGTTAATTGATATATATAAATATAGTTAATATGGGGTGGGTGCCAGGGGTGTGGTATATTGGAACGCTAGCTGATTGGTGGTTGGTTAGTGTAATTGTATGGTGAGTTGATATAGTTGGTGAAAGAAGTATATTGTCAGTGACCTCATTTAATGATGGGGGGTACACGGTGTATGGGGTCGGGGGGGGGGGTAAGTGGGTGGGGTGCCGTCCTTCATGGAGGGAGGTGTGGTACGGCAAGTCCGTTTCCGCTATGGAGATTGGAGTGTTGTTCCTGGGGTGGGGTCACCAGTATTGTAAATTTGTAATTGGGTACATACATATCGATTTACATGTAATTTTGTTTTATTGTAACGAACATTATATTGGAGGGGTTACAACCACAAAATGCTAGGTGACAACTCAACAGTGTTATATAGAGTGCCCTGGACGTGAGATCCAAATCAGGTTTAGTAATGAACCCAATAGTATTATAGGATTGATTAAAGATAAAATACACATGCGTTACCAGATGCTGAAAATTTTATGAGGGAATATTAATCGGTCATATCCTTGAATGGGTAATGCCCTGTGTTGATGTTAAGGGTGGGGGAGACATAACTTCTATATCACAATTAGGAGCCTAGCTAACGTCCTTTAGAGGAGATAACGTCATCCTTAAGACCGTTTAAAGATAAAAGTGCATATAATCAAGTATAAAATAAATGTATAGAATATGAAGCTCTGTAAAGATCTCAAATTACAGCAATTATACAACCTAAATCGAAAATTAACTCATAATAACTGACATAAAATAAAGCGTAAGCTGAACAAAGTTATGACCCTGAATACCGTACCAAATAGAGGGCCACATTAATCTGAACACCGATCAGTAAACACCAGCATGGGTCAACGAATCTCATGTTTAATAGGAAAAATTGATACACATACTGACCAAAACTAATACCAGCGAGATCCATCTGCAAGTAACATGATGAGAACTCAAGATGAGTAGGCCACTCTAGATTAAGCTCCATAGTGGGGATCCGTGCGAAATTTTATTTATGGGACAAGAGGTAAAAATAGACCAACAAGTAGTGTAGATCTGTATACGCCTCCATTAAAGAATTCCAAAGCGAGACACATGTCATTGAACTCATCAAGAATGATAATAATGGATATCCCTGACTCAGAAGCAGACATACGAAAAAAGGCCATAACAGATCTTTACTCAATTACAAAAAAAAATCGCTTTAAAATATATTATAGGAAAGAAATTTGCGTCTTGTACCGTAATGTACAAAACCACAGCGCTACAGATTAAAGTTAGGATCCCCTGCTATATATAAACTCTGTACAAACGCCTAGAGGGATACTATATGCACGCGTGAAATATTTGCCCAGAGTGAAAGGAGTTGACTTATTATGTTCAAGGATAAATTCTAACAATGAACTAGTAGAGTCAGATATATTAAGCGACAATTAATAAGTAACAAGATATTGAAAGATAATTGTATACGCAAGGAAATTTTATGAGAGTATAAATTATTAGAAAGTAGATGCTTAATATATGGTGTATACACATAGCATATACAGAGATATACACAGGGCTTTGTAGTCTATAAGTACATAAGAGAGGACCGGCCTAGTTTCGGCGGATGGGCCACTGGGATTGTGTATATATATGGCAAAGATATAAGAATGGTGATACTGGCTCTTGATTAGGACTTTCGTACACTACAATTACAAGTCATATGATGTACTGCACATGATGGACTATGCACCGACGCTACAGCTCATCCAGATGGACGAACATAGTATGACCGGATGATTTACCACGGCATAATTGTACTCAAATGAGTTTACGACTATAGCAGTAAAATGTAACATTCAATGATGCGTAATACTTGTGAAGTATGAAAGGTACTAAGTCTAAAAAATGGTCAGGCCCTGTTGCCCTCATGCAAGGGATATTAACACCAAGGAAAACGATGAAGAACATGAAGTAAAGAGTTTGATTTACAGAGTTGTTTAAAAACAATAACATTATATTCATCATCGTTCTCGCATGTCAAAGCGCCTTAAATTAGCAATTCATCTGATATAGCACTCTGTACTGATAGGACACACTGTAAAATGCAATCCAATCTGACGTTTCGAAAACAGTAGCAGTAAATCGGTACCTAGGAACTTTTCCCTTATCTGTACAGTGAAAATTAGAGATCTTCTAGGTAGGAAGCACCCTACATGAAGTAGTAAGGACTTTCACATTTGCAGGTACCCCGTACGGTAGGAATAACACTGAACAAGCCAAACATGCACTCTAATTAATGTTGCCGGGATACGTCCCCACTTGGTAAAATAAAACTACAAACCGGGATTAATACACGGCAACTCGAACTACGCTCAACGTTTTAGGTAATCCCAAATATAAAAAAAGAGGAACCGACTAAGCTCATCAGATTCCATTAATTCTGTCATGTCACGTGTGCGATTATACCACTACTGAACCATATGTTACCGACACGTAAACATATTCGGAGTCAAATTATTTTGCTGACAGTACCTAGCGATTCAGTTAGTTTTGACATGTGAACGCACAAGGATTGAAAGACCAACTAACAGCCTTAGTATTAGTGTTTGGACTTCGTAGAAATAGTGCCAATGTTAACCGATTTATCCCCATGCAATGAAAGCCCCCAGATAAGGGAATACCACTGGACCCATATGGACTGATTATTATCGGGAGGGGCTTGGCATGATATAAGATATGCATGTATTGGCTGAAAAACAATGAGACTAGATCTTTAACAATCAGGAAAACAACAAAAGTCAAAAATACACCAGACGACCTAAAATACAAAATTACGAAAGTGGCAAAAGAAAGCTCAATAGAGCACGAATATCCATGACGGCAATCATAATAAAGTAAATAGGAAGAAGAGGCAACGCCAGGTCGTTCAACTAATGGGACTTATCACCACATGTTAAAATATAGAAGAAAATAGATACAAAGCAGTTACAAAGAAATAAATGATCAACATCAATTTTGCCCTATTCAGGGTTTCTAAGCTATAATATTATTTAAAATGTCATAATATTGTATACATTATATGTCTACATACTCAGCTTGGAAATCTTTCTATCAGTTGTATTATTAATGGTCCTCTTAGTAATGCCTAATTAAATTTTATTAAAACAGCAAAGCATTTAACTACCTATCTCACAAGCCACCAAAAAAATTACTTATATTACGAGAAAGTGAATCAGCTAAAACAAATAAATAACTTAAAACTAAAAAAAGTATAATCCATCCATTGCGGAAAGTGAGTCGTAGTTCACCAGATTGCCAAAGATACCTAGCAAAAAAAGCTCAGGGGACAAAAAAATGTACAAAGAAAAGAATGTATAAGAATAATTGTATTTAAGATTTATACCTAGAGGAAACAATCTCAATGACATACAGCAAAAAAAATTAACCATTCACCTTATAACATTGGCAACAAACCAGCTTTAAATACAATATAATGAAAGAATAAATAACATCAAAGATCATTGTAGGAAAGGTAATGATATATGTAAAAAATTAATATATAACGAACTAAAAGTCACGAACCAATGGTTGAGAAAAAAATAAAACATAAAAAATAAAGGAAGGAGAGGAGCGGGAGGAGGGTAGTAAAAAGAAAAATGCGAGAACAGCTAGAGCCAAAAGAACACCAATAAAAGATTAATTTGTGGGGTGTTTAATGGGGTTGATAGAGTAATGTGGGGTAATATTTGGGTGGTTATTTGGGTGGTGATTGGGTTTATGGTTTAAATGTGTTTAAGGTTTTGGGGTTTTTTTCATGGTGGGGGGGGTGGTTTGGGTTAAGTAGTATGAATGGGAAGTTGGGGTTTAAGGTTGTTGGAAGTATTTGTGAAATATGGTAGGGATTATTTTGTTATATGGTGTATTTAGTTGGGGGTGGAAGGTATAAGATAGTTGAATTGAGGTATTTTAAGGCGGGGACACATAATAGGTGTGTATACTTATTAGATGTTGGGAAATAGGTATGGTGTTTAAGGTAGGGTGTGTGTATTGTTTGATATGATTTAATAATGTATTGTAGGGTTGTGTGAATTGTAAGTTTTTAGTATTTGTGTATAGGTATTGGTAGGGTGGAGTGTTTATTAATGGTGTATGAATTGTTTGGGTGTACAGAGATGATTGGAAGGGTGTGGGGGGTTTTGGGTGGTAGTATGGTTGTATTGTGGTATGTAAAGTGAAAGTGGTTGAGGTGTAGTATGTGAATTGTTGTTATGTATATTAGTGGTGGGGGGTTAGGGGGGGGGTGGGGGTTGGGAGGTTTTTGGGTTTATGAATTTTATTTATTTGAAGGGTTTATGGTTTATTTTTGGGTGTTGTAATTTTGGGATTTGCGTTTTGCCCGCATATCTGATGGGTGGCGCCGTATATATCATCGGCACTTGGTGCGATCGGCAACTTTTTCCTCATGTTGCTGGATCCATGTTCCAGTGCCCTATATCTCTCTTGCACACATCTTTGAACCCTCAGCGTGTGGGTCGCCTAACTGTTCTTTCGCCATTTCTGCTAGTTGTCCGTAGGAAAATTATGTTTCAAGATGACGGACCTCTTTTTTCCCATGCGGCACGGGCGGACATGGCCAAGCAAGCTTGAGTCTGCGCAGGTCAAAGCAGTGTATACATGCTTTGGAGGAAGTACGTGACAACACTCAACATTTGTCCATTTATCTTTCCACGAGAAGATGCCGAGTATTTGGCATAGACACCGTTAAATGGAAGGTATTGGACATTATTCTTGCTTAGCATAGGTTGTCCAAGTCCCGCTGCCGGAGGGTAGAGAAGGAGAGATAAAGACATAAAAATACAGAGATACAAAGACAATCATGAAAGATGAGAAAATCCGGAAGGAAAATTGTATTGATTTTGAAATGGAAGTTGGGACCTGGTACACACGCGTAAAAACATCACAAATGTGAGATTAGATACTAAGAAAAAACAGAACAGAAACAACAGTCTCTGATTAGAAGGACAGACAGACAGATAGATGAATGGGGATGAATAACATCCTTTGGTAATGAATTAATGGATCTTTGGATAGATTAGATAGTTAGTGGATAGATAGATAGATAGTAGATAGGATAGATACACAGATGTGCGAAAAGTGATAGCTATAGATAGACTAAATAGTATAGGTAGGGTAGATAGAGAGATAAATAGATAAATAATAAAGAGATAGATAGAGTTAGGGGCTATGGTAGAGGTAGTTTGTGAAGGTAGGTGTTTTTCGAGCATTAGATTGTTAAGGTAAGTCGGATAGTTAGATAAGTTTTATCTGATTGGTACAATTGTTAGATAGATCATCATAAGAAGGTAAAAATATGTATAGTTAAAGATTGAGGCAATAAAATGACAGGTAGGTAGAAGGAATAGATTTGTTGAGTATATAGATAATAAGTATTTGAATAGGTAGGTAGTAAAGTAGAAAAGGGGACTTCATGATTGAGGTCTACGGTAAGGAATTGTCTTTACAATTATCTGTGGGCTATTCACGCGGTCAGGTATCTGTTTTTCAACTGACAATGAGTCTATAAGCAATTAGTGTGTGCTGTATTGTGAATGTTATGTAGTTACTGTTATATTATATATTTGACGTGAAATGGACTTAAAAAAAAAAATTCTCTCTCGTATCGGTCGGTCTGTTGATAGATAGATAGATAGATAGATAGATAGATAGATAGATAGTTGGATAGATAGATAGATAGATAGATAGATAGATAGATAGATAGATAGATAGATAGATAGATAGATAGATAGATAGATAGATAGATAGATAGATAGATAGATAGATAGATAGATAGATAGATAGATAGATAGATAGATAGATAGATAGATAGATAGATAGATAGATAGATAGATAGATAGATAGATAGATAGATAGATAGATAGATACATAGAAAAATAGATAGATAAATAGATAAATTGGTAGGTAGATAGATAGGCCAACTGTAAAAGTAAATCATGCGCATTCGGCATCCTCCTAAATATTTAAAAATTAATCAAAAAGAGTTAAAATCTAGAATTAGCGTTCTTTTTATACCGGACCACAAATATTACCGAAGGAAATGTACAAGAGCCCGACGAAGGTGTGCAGGTGAGACTAATAAGAACCTAATGGGATGCAGGATCGTTTACTCTTTCACGTAATACTCCATTATTTTCTGGACCCCGTTATCCAATCAAGTCCAGTTAGTCTTTAGGTACGTGAATCTCGAAAGGTGTTTCACGCATTTATGACTGCTGAATTCTACCCGAGACATCCGAATCCGCTGTTCATTAAAGTCGGCCGATCTTCTTTGTGCCGCTCCTCCGACTCCATTAGCATTTGAATTTGCAATCCGATTGCCTTTTCTTATCTCAGGCACGCCCTCTCATGGTCTTTGTTTAGCATTTTGTTTTTTTTTTTTTCTCATCCTAACATGATTATTACCAGGTTCTTACTTCTCAACTTGTTTTGTCCTTTACTTCTCTCTATCGACTTCCCCTTATTTTTTGTCAATGGGTATTTCCTTGTACCGCTCCACATACTTCTCGATCTTTCGCTCAACACCCTTTTTCTAACCATCTTTTTTCTGTCTATTTTCTTTTCTCTTTTTCAGTATCGTCTTTATTCGCTGTCCTCATCAGACGCATTTATGTTTTCCATCCCCCTGAACCACTTTCTTTGCAACCCGCACCTCCAAGCTCCCACAAATTTCATCACGACAACGACTTATGCTTTTTCGCTTTTTTTTTCTTTTTTTACTGTATTTTTCGCTACTCAATATCCACTTAATTTTTTCTTCTTCAATGATTGGTCTCTCATGGAGCTTCTCATTTTTCTGCTTTATTCTCTGATTTCCTCTCTTTTTCTAGCTCGACTGTTTTTTTCTTTTACTTTTTTTACCGACCACCAAGCCTTTTCTTTCTTCTACTATACTTCTCTTTTTCTTAGACGACATTTCTTTACCCTAATCGCTTTATTTGTCTTCGCGTTTTTCTGTCTTTGAATTGTATTTAGCGTATTTCATTCTTGTCCTACCAACCAAAAACACGTTTGAATTCATTTCTCCGAGTCACGTACGTCATTCATCGCTATACATCAATCCTTTTCTGGTTTACAGTTTTTACGTTCTCTTAGTAACACCTCTGTCCTTCTCGATGTGTTGATTCCTGTCTTCTTGGTGTTTCATTTCTCGTTAAAGTCTCATATGTTTATATGTGCTACCAACTCGCCACTACTCTCAGTTAGTGGTCACTTCTTTTCCCCTCAGTGACTATCTGTGAGCTATAGGCATCACCCATTTACTTTCACAACACCGTGTCACACTTTCTTTGATTTCACTCTATTTTCGTGTCCATCTTTTACTTCTGTTACCTCCTTTTATTTCTTTTTTCTTTTCCTTTCAGAGATTTGTCTAACTTTTGCGTCTTTTCTTCTTATGATTCTTCTTTTTGTTTCTTATCTTTTTTACACTTTCAGCGTATCGTATTTCTTTTATGCTGGACTCCTCTCGAGGATCTTGAGTTCCCTATTTTAGCATCCTTTTCATCTTTTCTTTAGACATTCCCGTTATATTTCTACCTCCACTTCCTCTGCACAGATTGAACTCTAATCCAGGCGAGCGGTAGTAAAGGGAAAGAACATTTGATTCCTGACCGTAGCACGCCCCTACGATCCCTAAATTTTGACAACCGTTAATCCGTAGTACTCGTACGAGGTGTAACAACAAAGATACGTCTACTGTCGCCCTAACATCCATACGCCCTCTCACCTAAAAATTAAACGCCGCATCATGCTGTGATTACGTTTCTAAACACCTAAATCACTAATAGGAGGAAAAAAAAACAAATTTAAATCACTTATGACAATGATATAATAGATAGGAACTATCGACTATCTTAAGCGAGGCCACATCGGCAAGCCTACTCATGTATAAAAGATGAGAACAGCTTTGGTAATACGAAGGATATAAGTTATGATACTAATCCAACGGAATATCCGTAGATCGCATTAAAAATCTCCCACCCTATTTCTGGCTGTTTTGCTGTAACGTATTTCTCTATCTGTTGAAGTTAAAGCATCGTTCTCCTACGCACTTTATCTATATATTCTCGTATTATAAAGTATGTAAGAAAGATTAAACTCTCGGTTTTCTCTTTATACATCTTATTAATCAAGAAAAAATAATAAGCCCAAAAGAAAACACATATAGCGCCGCAATTCTAGAATAGCTATAAGGTGGATGAAGAACAGTGCCTATAAGCGCACAGCGTCGAAACTGGTTGATCTTAAAAAAGCACTACCTGTATTGGGCAAAAAACGTACCAGGTTGGTACTCGATAAATTATATCGACTCTTCCAAAGTCCCATAAAAGCTGAAAGAAAACTATGTTCCGGTTAGCGCCCAAACATAACAAAAGGAATGCATTTACTACCAGAACTTTTACTAACTCCTGAACTTAAACTCTTAAAAAAAAAACTCATGGACTAATGAAACATCATCGCGGCTAAGACCCATACTTATGTCATGCAATCTTTAAGGATCACGCTTTAAACAAATCCCCCCCAAACAAGAAAGAATGCTATAACCGTCGAACAAAGAGCTGCTAGCTATCATAAAATTATAAGTCGAGGTTTCATCTCACAACACTAATACTGTACGACAAAGAGGGTTAAACGTCAAAGAAACAGAAGATATGCAAAAGATGAGAGAAGATCCTACGTTCACCCTATGATCAACCGACAGTCTACCAACCATTACAAACATACACCCAAAGCTCGCCCGCTTTAACAAAAAAACTTATCGTTGGCGTAGGCTAGTCTGATAGTTACTAATAACGCACAGGACGCGGAGAAAGTTATCAAACGCAGCTAATACAAAATGAAGCACAGACTAACGCCGAGGTGAAATCTCGATCTTCTCAAAAGGTATAACAAAGAAATTATGAAGTCCCTAAGAAAGATCTCCAACATACAAGCTGTCTAAAGAGATGACGCAATAGGGTGGGGATAGGAACAAGTATCTTTCAAATCCCCAGATAGATCACTCTCCTAAGACAAATTGCCTAGAGGTTACAATATAGACGTTTTGAAGTATACGCCAAAGCGCTTGATTTGAATTTCTTTAGCTAAAAGAAAGACAGACAAGAAGAAGGCTATAAAAAATAAGAAGAATGTACAACAATTATAACAACGGTAATCTCGTCCTCTAGCTCGTTTATGCTAGGAATCAATAAACGAGCGTTCAGCGCTCTGCTTGTTTATGGGCTCACTCTATAGAGCATGTCTTGCTATTCATAATATTGTGGTATGTCGTTGGGTTACGTTATAGAGCACATTATTGCTAAATAGTATCTTTACTTGATCTCGTGCCAAAAGCCCTGATGAAAAGTTTTACACCTGCGTCGTACGGAATTCTTGAACAAAACTGTAAGTCGTTATTTGACAGGAAAACCCAATGGCGGAGCAAAGTGCGTTACATAAGATTATGTATCTTCAGGAAGAAAATAAAAAAGACAAAGAGACTCGTATTAGTCTGTGTATGAAATTTAATGTACGACACAATTTTTAATGTGAAAGTTAGAAATACTTAGACCCCTGCGTCTTTACAATCCCAACAATAATCTAGTTAACCTAGAAATAGACAACAACTAGAGGAGAGATACGGTCCTCATCTAAATCCCACTCTAAAAACCAAATTACTGGTCGCCCCACGCCTGTGCGCCTCCTAGGGCTTGTAGAGAATTTTAATTTAAGTCAAGAGTTACAACCTAGTACTTTAAGTGATTAGGCCACATACAAATGAAGGTCTAGCTTAGCGCTCAGATCGCACCTTAAGGTGGGGATCCTGAACAATTAACTTTGTTCAGTAGCCTCAGAGGCCCGTATTTTTACATGGGAAATGTTGATATATGAAAGATAGATTGAGACCGTATTTAGGTACCGCCATCCTATAGCCAGAGCACAGTGATCGATTTTGCAGATAATTCCCGCTGTGCTAAATATTCAACGATTCTGGTAAGCAAGAAAAACTTTACAAATTTTGAATTGGACAAGTTCGAGATTTTGTTAACAACCATTAGCAAATGACATCTCGGCCAAAGAAACCAGGGTTAAATTTAAACCACATGACTAGACGCGCCGACTCTCCCCTCCACTTATAAGGATAGGGACAATTACAATTGATTTCACTAGGATAAACTTAAGACAATGGATTGCTCTTTACAAAAAAATCTAATCAGCACCGTTTATATAAGCAGATTTACTATAATCCCATTAGGAGGCACGTACTTCACTAATAAGATTATGATAGTACAATCTATAGTGTTCGAAAAAAGGATAAAACGCAGGGAAGCGGTAACCCTACTAAAAAGAAACTATGTAATCGGGCATGCTGTTCCGTTCATAGGTTACTTCGACCTGTTCTGTTATGTTGGCTGAAATGTGCACGTATCACTGTAAACAGAGTTTTAAATAGAAAAAATTGATGAGTCTACGACATAGTCCGACCATACTTTGCCTGCAAGAGCTTTTTGAAGATACGTACAACCAAAGCAGAGATATTCGTCTGGGTGCAACACCTCCTAGTCGATACCCTATTGTGCAGTTCAAAAAAAAGGGAGGGCAGAAAAATGTAGGGTTCCACTCCCTAGCTCCCAGCCCGACATACGGGAGACAGGTGGGAACAAAGCAAGTAAGATATTTATACGCAATGATGCTAGACAAACCTACAAATAAGTGTATCTCGTGTCATCGCTGCCGTTTGATGTCTAACACTATTTACTCAACCCAATACTCAATGGTAGTGGATGACACCCCTTCTTCTCTGGCGATTCCCACCATTTTCTCGGATGAATGAGTATGTCAACTAAATTATCATTAAGAAAGATAATATTCCCATCTGGTAAGCACAAAAAGTAAATAATTGTCAATGAGACGACTAGTGAATCTTTCGGCCCTAAGGACACGCAACTACACTAGTCAGAACAATAAACACGGTCCTCACTCGCGTCTTACTTAAACTCCTCAATCCCATATCGGTGCTTATGGATTTCATAGACGTAGGTTTGACGCCAATCGTAACTGCCCTAATAAAAATTAGCGCTCGAAGTTTTTTGTCACTATGGCAAAATTGTGTCCACGCCCCTAATCCCAAATGATATAAATAACCACATTATTTAGTCAGTCAAACAAACCTTAGTACACGAGGTAAGTTCATTGAATATCTAACACTTGCTAGAAATCTTATTAGTCTTCTTAAATGAACTTTGTGTGTTATTTAAACTAAACCCACCACTATTACACTTTGCTTTTGACCCTAGATCACTTTACTGTAGCACATCTGCCATTAGAAGAAGTAAAAAAAGCTCGCAGTACGCTAAAGAAATACGAGTGAGTAGCTATAGAATAGTGCTTTGACGGACAATTCTCAAATACCAGCTTTATGCTTTCAGGAGCCTTCATCAGCAGGCTCTCATAGGGAATTTAATGTACGTAATAGGATACGGTACCATCCATACATCAACCAGCTCATTTACCACAACTCTAAATTCAATATCTAGTGCAGGGATCCATTATGTCACCATAACACGTAACTATTCTCAGATACGCTCTGGTCTCTCACGCCCATAAAAAGTAGGGATAATCTAAGTGTAAATCGCCTTCTCGCAAAATATCAAAGTCCGTACTCTGCAGATAAAAGCCTTCTTGCATCCTCCATCTCTCCAAGCTGAGACCTTGCTTAGACTAACATGCATACTTAGTTAATTGTGATTGTTACACACACCAAGTTAGACATCCCCTCACGAAAATTAGAGTACATAGTTCGCTATTAAAATAGGTTAGAGTCATCCTCCTATTGCTCCTAAAAATTATCCTCCGTCATTGTCCAAAAAAGTTAAAAAAAGTATGGCAAAGAGCTCATCAACTGTAAAGTCAGTCCTGTAGATCAGCTGCTGTGCTCATCTGCGAATCTGAATTGTATAAATAAATTTATTTTTGGTTTTTGGCTTTATTTTTTGTTTTCTAAATAATCATTAAAATTTATTAAATTTTAATGTGATTTTTTTTTTGTGTATTGGGTTATTTTATTTATTCTTATATTTTTTTTCCAGGTTTAATCTATTTAAATTCCTTCTCTTTTAATACGTTATTTAATTAAATGTTCAATCATTTAAAGCTTTGGGTTTCATTCTTTTCGTAATAAATATATTATTGTTTTCCTTTATTTTAATTTTCTTATGGGTATTTTGTGTGTAATTTATTTTTTGTTATTTTATTATTAAAAATCTTATTTAATTTAAATTTCGCTTTAGCAATACCTAAAAAAAAATTTTTTTACACCCAGCAATTGATTGTAAACAATAAAATTAAAAAAAAAAATACTAAAACAATTTTAGCGTTTTTTTTTTATGATTTTTACGTATTATGCCTGATTCTCATCGCCTCATTTTTTTTTTTTTTTTACAGAGAGTGGTCGTGCTTATCTTACCTGATTTTAATTTTTTTTCATGGCTTCCTGTTGCCTATCCTTCTTCTCTTTCGTCATATTCTATTGGTAAAAAAAAACAAAAAAAAAAAAACAAAAAAAACAAAAAAAAAAAACAGAGGTGGCCGCCAAAAAAAAAACCAAGCACACGATGGCTGATTCACTTTGCTCGTGTTCGGTGCTGGGCGGCTCCCCCCTACTCGATCACCATCCATTCGCGTACAGTTTGCCTCAAAACTCTGCGTTTTCATTCTTTGTATCACTTCCGGCCTTGAGTACTAGTTCTCCCGCACAAGTGTGTTTTGGTCGGTTCGCCTCAATTCGCTTTTCTTCCGGCAGTCCTCCATAAGTAATCGCCGCGTGGGGGTTTGCGTTAGACGTGCATTGCGTGCCGCCTGTTAGGTTCCCATAGCAAAGTTTTGTTTGTTTGTTGTGACTTGGTTTATCAGAAAGCGGTCCTACTACTCCCTTTTATCATAGAGGACGCTGTCATTTATATCGTGTCGTGGACAAACCTGTTGCAACTCCAGGCGTTTTTCTGCCAATGCATTCTGCTTGGTTCTTTTCTTTGTTGGCCAGCTTTGATTTGGTGTGTCTTCGTTGAGTTTTGTATGTGCATTTATGCTATGTCATCCTGGTTACTCCGAATAAGTAGTAAGGTCCGTTCTTGGTTTTGCAGATGGTTATGTTTGTTGTTGTAAGCCAAAAGATTCGGAGGAATAGGATTCGGAGAATTTTCCTTAGGCAGACAGGATTTGTTGTGTGGAAGGAGGGGAGGACAGTTTTCGACATTCATTTCCTTCTCCTGTTTATCTCCCAGCAACATTTTCAGGCACTCATAGAGAAGGAAGCCACAGAAAGTAACATCAGCTCTCATACTGAGTTGTCAATTTGGATGGTTTGAAAAGAAGTAGTGTTTGTGTTCAATGGGACAGCTTACCTTTCGCTTAAGATTAGTCTGTTGCAGACTTGCTGAATAGGCCTGGTTCGCACTTGCTTTTATCTCATTCCGTTCAGGTTGGTCACGGGTTTACTTTTAGCATGGCTATTGGTATAATAAATGTGTCTGTACTAGTTTGTCTGTAAATAATCTGGAGTCTGAAAACGTTTTATTCCCGTCAGCTTACGTCTGAGAGAAAATAAGTATCTGTCACGATGTAACTCTAGCACTGTATTTAATGCACCCACCCTGGTAGATGTGTCATGATCAAACAATGGTATTCATCGACCTTATATTTGCTCTGTCGACATAATGGACAGTTATTAAAAGAGTTCATTAGACGTGCAGACTATCTTAGTTCAGTTTGAACCAAGTCATAAATTTCCAGCTTTGGCCCTCTCTTTGGGCCCTCATATGTTATGCTCTGTCTCTTCCAAGGCTTATGATGATCTTGCTTTGAAACAAAGGTTTGTCCTGTTTGAAATTGTTAATAAAAAAAACTGCCACTCGTCCACAGTTGGTGAATATTCGATTTTACAATTGATCTTTCACCGAATGCTTGTTCTTTGCCTCTGGCATGTGACTAACGAAATTATTTATACAAAAGTGGTTCCATGCAGTGGAGGGGCCTGCAATTTTCGTCTGGGTTACTTCTGCTTATAGCTATGAGCGTCGGGAACCATGCTCATATCTGATGTGGATCCTTAATCGAAGTCTTGGGACTGTCTGTTATCTCTACTTCAGGGTCGATATGGCTTCAGCATGAGTCGGACATGGGATATCCTTGCGGTACATGCCCGTTTGTAATTACATAGCATAACGTCCATGCCTTAATATGTCTGAATGTAGTTCATAATGTCCTCTAGACATCTGTTTTGGTGCGATTATTTCACTCAAGGTTTAGTACCATATAGTGTGACTGACATGACCCGCTAACTGATTGGTAGGAGAAATGAAAACATAGTAGTATTCTACCTGTTCCAGGTGCGCTATGTCGGACCATTGATGTAAAAAAAGTGGCTGCCATGACCTCTTGCTATGTCCTGCCGCTCATACTTCTTGTAATGGTCCTCGAATATTTTCTCGAATCTCCTTGCGCATATGATTTGTTGTTAGTCGGCGGTACTTGTTTGAGTAACCATTGAGTCAGATAGAAAGTGTGTTAGTTCAGAGGCAAATTTCAAATGCATTGTTCATTGTCAGGCCTTTAAGTATTACATCTGCCAATTAGAAAATGTTAATGTAATGTATTGAAAATATGCGTTCATATGGATATATTTATTCATAGGAGACGTACTCCACTGGATTACTGGACTATGTTGGGAGATGTGACCTTTTGGTCATATAAATGTTTCTAGGTATTCACCTTGATGTCATTAGCATCCGTTTTCTTAGAGTCCAACTATGGTAGCTCTGGGCGATGCCTCTGCCATTGGTTTGTGTACAAAGGGTAAATCGCCTCGTACAGCAGTCTCCATACGCAAATGTTCCTGTGGTGCTTATAAGTCACATTGTTGCTGTCTATATAAATAAGTTGCCAAGCTCTGTTACGTAACTTCACAAAGGGGAACATCAGGAAGGATAGTGATGCTTTTTCAAGGCACAGGCTCATTACTTGTCTCACAAACTATCCCTTCAATTCGAAGTATTTTATTATTACATGTATGCTTGCACATGATGTTTCAAGATAGTTGTCTGCAGATGTGTCAGATGCAATTTTTACCCATGGTTAGGATTTGCTGGACTTTAGGTAACTATGATAAGCTACCACTTGTAGCTTTTAACAGCAGTGGCAGCATATTGGCGGTCGGGAATTATAACAGCTGGTTGTAACGAATTCTCCTACTTTTGTAAATTTTGCCTGAGTCGCCAAGCTGTCTCTAATGTGTTGACATTGGACGCACCATCAGGTAACCTGGTGTTCGGGATGTGTTCTAATCTAGGTGTCGTATTGTTGCGGACTGGAATCTGAATTCTTAATCTAGAAACCTGAGGTTGTATTACTGTCTAAAACTTCACCCACTTTTGTTACACATGCTCCACATGTAACAGTGTGTCATGATCGTTGTTAACTATTTACTTAAATTTTATTACCCCATTTTTCAACATTGCATACCACAATTGGTATATTGCGCACACCAAGTGGATAAGACACATATGGTAGTGTGATATAATGTTTTACCCTTACGTGAATTCTAGTTTTAATAGTGCATCTTCTTATTATGGTTCGGTACTTTACTAGCCTGAAATGACCGAATACACATCCGTAATTTGCATTACGCCTAGTGGTTTTTCATTAGGGTTTTTTTATATAACTTTTTTTTGGACGTTGTGCATTACCATCACCCTGCCTATTGTTTATTCTTTTAATTCACGTTCAGTTTTTTTAATCTATTCAGGGTCGTGCTAGTTGTCATTTCGTATTGGTTGGTGTTTGGCAATCTTTTTATCAAGCCCGTTAGTTAATTAAAATTTTATTATTATTACCTCTATTATCTTTTTCGTGATTTCTGTTCTACCCTTCTCGTTTTTACTATGATAGACGTAGTCGAACCACGATATAACGTATGTCCCGGTGTCTAAAACTTCACTCGTGTTGTAATGAAGACAAACAGGGGATTAGCATTTTGTCCGCTAGTCATGCCAGGACAGGTTACATTCGCCATCGTCTTACACCAAGCTGACGATACAAGTGCGTAATCTCGATTGTGGTGTTCAGACAACCTAACCGCTGATAACAATACTCCTAGACTAACCACTTGGTCTATCTTAACAAAACGCTCCAAGCGGCACAAACAATGAGCCCGTGAAGAGGGTTTAAACCTTCACTTTATATTCAACGCTTGGCCTAAGCAGGTAAAAATATGGGATTGCTGGTAATTTCTTCCGGGGATAAGATTATAATTTCGGTAGATGTAGGCGTAAAAGGAAGAAAATGCAGGGGCGAACGAACACTAACTTCGATCAGAAGTGGAGCCATACGGATAGACAAGGAAAGAATGAAAAAGTTGAATGTACGTTCTGTGATCTTCCCTAACGGAGTTAAACGTAGGGACCATGATAAGAAGACAAATTAAACAGATAACTAGACAGCTAGGTAGTTGCGATCGATACCGAATTAGCGTAGCCGTAGGCAATCTCAGAAGCTGTTTATTTAGAAATTAGAGGAAGATACTGAACTCTCTTACACATATTCACTTTGATAAAAATCTTATCCGTTTTCTGGTTTCAGAATATTTTAAATCTCGAATACGTCGAGCGTGTATTTAACATTTCTCTCTAATCTCTGCGGCACGATCTTCTTCCAGCAATCTCATCGAGAGGTGAACAATTAAAACTAGATATTTGGACCGAAAAGTTAAACTTCACTTCAAAGAAACGATCACTTACTGTCTTGAGACAGTTCATGCGATAAAATGAGTGACAGTAAGGCTTTAAGACTTGCGAGTTTTCACTTGGGAATGCGTGAGAATTAATCAATAAACCTAGGGACAACGGCCCTTTAAAAAAAAACAGCCCATAGGAGAATTCTGCTCTCTTCCCCACCCACCATCCCCTCCACCTCCCCCACCCCACATACAGAGCCCTACCAAGAAAAACCCAGTGATCAGACCACATGAACACACGAACAACCGGGCGCCGTATCATGTTTTAGCGGATGTGAGATCAATGAAGTAGTTTCACAACTTATTTCACGAAAATTACCTGTTGTTTTTGCGAGTTTGAAATTA
Source organism: Oreohelix idahoensis (assembly GCA_024509875.1). NCBI lineage: Eukaryota > Metazoa > Mollusca > Gastropoda > Stylommatophora > Oreohelicidae > Oreohelix > Oreohelix idahoensis. The sequence continues at coordinate 24,150 of JAMPIV010015000.1, forward strand.
ACCGTTCTAAATAGTGCGTATGATACAGACACACCTAGGCAGCTGTACAACATCATATTCATAATCATCATCATCATAATCTCACTATCATCATCATCATCATCATCAATCATCATCTTCATCATCTCATATTTCCTTTAGCTCCGTATGTATCATGGAGCCACCACTGGAAACAGATGAAAGCCTACCTCCTCAGCATATAAACTTGTGCTGCTGTTGTTTCTGTAGCTAATTCATTCATATGAAAAGGCAACCTAGGCCCCCGTGCCACAACCTCCATTATAGTCGCCTTTTACGTACTTGCTTCATAGAAAGCACTGTCCTATTCTTCTCTTCAGATTTCCCCAAGAAAACTGCACAGGGCGTAGTTTAGAATATAAGCAGAAATGATCAGACCAAACAAAATTAACAAGACACATAAACCAAACAGTTGAAACTAAATCTTTGAATTATAAATCCTCCCGTCGACAGGACAATGGGGTCAGGGTCAACTATGTCCCTGTTTGTTACAAGCCCCAGCATAAACAGAAGCTTATTTTTTAAACGCTTTTACAGGCGCAAATGGGCGTTAGTAATAATCAGATTACATTTTTTTCTAGTTCAGGCAAAATAGCGAATAAATACTAAGTTATCACTCAATTAACGTTTTTATTTTTATGCCACGGGGATCTGTATCGTATAAATATTTTTCCGTCTTTTTCCGTCTTAATACGTTATGGTGTGGATATATTCCATTTGGTTTCCGATTGCCTAAAATGCCTCTCTGACTTTTTTTTAACCGCCGTAGCATTCTTGTTCACGTGTTTTTATTCCCTCTTGCTGATTGGATCAATCATCAGAGCCAGAGTTCAGAGAGCCAAAGTTATCTTAACTCATTTATCAGCAAGCGAGCAAAGTATACACGTAAAAACAACGACGGGGGCAGAATTAAAGCCAACATCTTAACATGTCTGCTAGACATTTAGAAGACTGATGAACTTGTTTGAAACTCATTTTGTTGATTCTAAATTAAGTTACCTAAAATATAAGTTTTGAAAAATAATATTAATTTTCGTCGCCTCTATTTCAAGGGAAGTAATTTTTACCTCCTCGGTGTAAAAGGGAAACAAACTATTTTAAAATAAACATAATTAAATATATGTGATAACGTGACATTTAATTTAGTTTTTTTTCCAATTTGTTAATGTAAATTATAATAGATATACTACTGCCTCAAAGAGACCGATTGGCAGAGTGGTTAGCGCACTGGTCTCTTGCGGCAAAAGTACGGGGCTTGAAACACAGGTGGCGTCACGCTTCAGTCTACCCAGCTTAAATAGGTGTCTCCTCTGCTTTTGTGGTAGGGACCTAGTATATTCTCTAACACTTCACTCCCATTCGACAGTATCTGCTATGGGACTACGTTTACCCTTTGTCTTGTTTTGTTTAGTTTTTTGTTTTATTTTGTTTTATTAACAATTGCCTGCTTTTTTGATGGAGCCGCGGTAGCATAGTGGTTAGTGCACTGGCTTCCTAGCGCAGTGGTCTATGGTTCGATCCCCAGATGAGGCGGGAATTTTTTAGGCCACAAACGGCTCCTGGGTCGACCCAGCCCCAAATGGGTACCAGAGCAGCTCTGGGGAGGTTAAGGCGGCCGGCGTGATGCCGACCACTGTAACGGGTTCCTTTACCTTTACCTGCTTTTAGATGCAGTTTAAAAACAAATTGCAACTTATTCTTACTTTCATATACCAACGAGTTGGCTTGCATTAACAACGGAGAAAAACAAATGGCTGAATTTTGGATCGTCTCACGTACTCACACAAAAGTTGTGTCTCGGAATGTAATTAAACTTTTCTAAGTGAGTCAGGTTATATTGAAGACGGGGTGATATAGTGAACCATTTCGTGTTATGGTGATCTAATAATATTACTCTGGAGTGTCATCAACAGAACTGGCGAAGAATACTTGTAAACGAAAGTTAAGAAGAGTCGTCCTCGCCTCCGGCGGTCCACAAGACGTTTAATGGCGACAGTACTTTAAATCAGTGTTTCCTTACGCTTTCACCTTCGACGATTTGGATTTACGTAGACAGACAGATTGGTAGGTAGGTAGGTAGTTAGGCAGGCAGGGTAACCAGGCAGGCAAGCAGATAGATAGATAGATAGATAGATAGATAGATAGATAGATAGATAGATAGATAGATAGATAGATAGATAGATAGATAGATAGATAGATAGATAGATAGATAGATAGATAGATAGATAGATAGATAGATAAGCCGCATGCGGGCGGACGGGCAGACAGACAGACAGACAGTTCTTTCATAATCCGGGGAACCCTATCTTATAACAATATTTACACATCAGAAAAAGTTGATAGCAAGGCGTATCATCAGCTACAGATTATTAATTGCGATGAAAATGTGTTGTTAAGAGCTTGGCTATACGCACAAAAGGAATTAGTAACAGCGATAATTACAAATGCACGAAATAAAGTGATAACTGAGCCTATTCGGCGCCATGCACCACTGGCGAAACTGATTCATTCGTTTTCTTTTTCGCTCTTAACATTGAATACAAAGCCACCAGTGCAGCCGGTCGCCTTTCAGGAAACTTGCACCTAAGCATTCATGTGTTCTGGCTAAAGTGGTTTTGCTAGCATTTTACTAGGCCACCTATATCGCGCCTCAGGATATCTCATACAAATGAATGTCCACGTGGAACACATTCTCCAAAACTGCTAAACCCACGATGACCCACGACACCTGACCTGGCCAGAGGGTATTGAGCTCAGGCAGAAGCTATGGGGCTGCTCTGGAAAAGACTGTGGACTTTGTCCTGTGACAGGTCTGCTGATTTAGCAAACTGCAAACTGCACGCAGTAAAAGAAGAAAATAGATAAAGAAGTAATTTGCGCGTGTAAGTCGGAGAAGGATCAACAGAATGATTGAATGAATGTTACTACGATTGTTGTTATAACGTGTACATTTTGAGCAGCTCTCGAGAGTTAATGTGAGTTCGCCTGAGTTGTTATGACAAGGAGCGAGCTTGTGCAAAGAATGCAGGTGGTGAACAGGAATGGAAGCGTAGTAAGATCTTTGAGTAGTTAGATTTTGGATGTTGGACGCGAAAGAGAAGTGTTGTGATATGAAGTGTACTTGTGATTGTGAAAATGTCACTGAAGCTTCTTACTGCCAATTGTTTACATAGAATGATTATGTTAAGCACCACTGTTTGATTTGTATTTTGAACAATTATCTGGATTGTATTTTGAACCATTGTCTGGATAGTATTTTGAACAATTGTTTGAATTGTATTTTGAACCATTGTCTGGATTGTATTTTGAACCATTGTCTGGATTGTATTTTGAACGATTGAGTGGATTGTATTTTGAACCATTGTCGGGATTGCATTTTGAACCATTGTCTGGATTGTATTTTGAACCATTGTCTGGATTGTATTTTGAACCACTTCTTCTTCTTCTACTTGGATCCTTAGCCCCTGACTGACAAAGCAGTCAGTGGATATCACGCCTAGTGGCGTCTTGTAGGGCAGCAACAAACTGTCATTATTGTGCTCGGTCGGTGGCCATCGTTCGTGCCGTGCCCCAACTATGATTCATGCTTTCCATCTTTGCTTCCACTTTTCTCCACCAGATTATCTTTGGTCTCTTTCACCATCCTTCTGGGGTCCATAGGATAGCAGTTCTGGTTGATATTTGGACTGTATTTTGAACAGCCAGGATTCGTCCGCTTGTACTGAATAAATTACGCAGCACTTTGGGACCGTATTGTTCACCACTTACCGTCAAATGTCCCGTAAATTGTATCTGTTATTGTGATGACCACAAGTGGTCTATAACTTTCCCATAGACGCATGTCAAGTCCTTTGAATAGGTAGCATTTTCTTTTAAATGATGACATTGCCAGACCCATGCATTACATCATCCTAGTTACTTCTTACGAAAGGCCACATACAGCAGTTCCCTATTCTTTCTGTGTCTCATCAGAGATCTCAAGTAACTACACCGGACAGTCTCGAAATTACTGTTGTAGATAAATCACTTTCCCACAATCAGTGAGAGCCACTGACTGACTAAACACTGACTGGCTGCCAGAAAGGTACGCGAAATAAATAACAATTAACTTTCTCAAGAAATCAATAGAAATTGAACACATTGCAAAGTGGAGAATTTCAAGGGAGTATTCAGTAGACAAAGTGGACTGTTCTCCCCCCGCCCTCACCCCTCCCAGCTTCAACTACAGAAAAGTATACGCTTCTAGCAAGAGCGTTGGTGACTGGTTCGGGACAAAGCTCGTCTTTCTGTTACAATTGTTTTCGGTACCAGCTGGTTAAACAAACCACCCGAATGTTACTGGGGTTCGAAAGGGGAGCCAAGAATAGTAACACTGTACTCGCCCAGGCATGTCGTAAAAAAGCGACTAAGAAGGGTTGGACATGGGGCTGGTTACCATATCCCTTAAAAACCTTTTTACCACAAAAACTTTAACATGCACTATGGATAAGTCAAATATAGAAAATCAACTCAGCCACCCAAGACAGAAGAAAGTCTTCTTGTGAACGGTGGTTTGGTTTTGATAGAGAGAAAGAATGTAGAAAAATGGTATGGATGGGTTTGGTTGCAGATTATTTGTCGTTAATGAAGGGAGATAAGATGTGTAAGATTAGGCTTTGTCTTAAGGGAAGTACCTTAGAATTAAGTCCATTACAGGTTTGAGTGAGTGAAAAAAAAAAAAAAGTATTGCACGAGAAAGTCGAGATGCGTAAACACATGTTAGGCGTGAACGAAGAAGGTTGAAACGGGGTTTTGACGGAGTCTGGTTTGAGACGCGCTAAGTGTAGGCAGGGAAAGGTGTTTCTCTCAAGTGTGTAGTTAGATATTGAACGTGCTCAGCGTAAGATTTGATATTGTTGTATAAGATATATTCGGAGCACCAAAGTGTTTGTGTAAGAAAAAGTGTATTTCAAATGAAGAAACAAAACCAGGTACGTTTTGACATTTTGATTTATAACTAGCGTATGTAGCTCAGCAGACCAGGTCTGAGCAGAGGACAGTAAACAGATGAAATCTTGGTAAAAGTGACAGCCCTGGCGGTTAAGGCCAGTTTCTCGTATAGAGATATAACAAGAAGCATGGGAAAAGAAACAGAAAAATAAATAAGCAGTACAGAAGAACGACAGGAAGTTCTGTCTGAAGAAATATATGACATGTTCTATAGCTGGGACAAGTAATAGTAAGAAGACAAGCAAATGTATGTGAAAAAATGGATACTGAGATTGTTTGAAACTGAAGATTGTATTTTGCAAGACTGCCAACCTTGAAGAGAAAGGTTGGGCATACCATTTTTACTCAGTTATCAACGTATGTTAATAAAGTTCTACCATTGATATTTTCACTACTGTTTTGACTGGGAAAGGGCAGTAGCCCTACACGATTCTAATACGATCCACGTCGACAGGACATAAATGGTGCCAATGACCAGCCCTACACTAGAATAGCTCAAGAAACTTTTATAACTCAATGATAGTTCAAGAAACTTTTATAAAGAAAGACAGACTCCACTCAGATGTCAGTTTCATCATCACATATTAGGTACGGTTGCGTTAAATATTTTCGTATCTAGCACTACAACGGTCACAGAGTATTTTGATGCACCTGACCAGCCCTATACAAGAAAGAGTTGTAAGAGACTACAGACAGAAAGAAGGTCAAGTTCATTAAGAAGATACAAATCGAAGGAATCCTGCGAGCTGAAGAAATAAAGCAAGACAACACAGAAGTCAAGACATCACGAAGGACAAGTGCACAAGAAGAATATAAAGAACAAAACAGTCTACATCATCCGACAACCGTCAGAGTACAGGTACATGCATGAGATAACAATCTGAAAGATCAACAGCCCCAACGCGCAAAAATAATAGTATACAGCCGTATAAGACAAAAATTGTGTTGATTAATTCTGAAATACTGGAGGAGCAAGTGTGTATCCCAATCAAGGAAAACAGATTATGTAACACATAAACATTTAGAAACAAATTAAGTTAATTATTAGTGTAGTCAGTTAAATTATGAGAATTAGATTGATAAATTGTTTTTTTGTAACTCATCAAAAGAATTATAAATTATTGTACACAGATATTGGTTAATAATTCTCTTACAGGTCAACCAAGAGATTTATATTAATTTTTTTACAGGTGTTTCTATTAACACTAACACTTACAGGTCAAGACAAGATGCAACAACAACAACAATTTACGGTGGGTTTAGATCCCAATGTGGCTGCTCTTGAGCAGGTAGCCAAGGCTATGATTGCCATTAGAAATGAAAGTAAGTTCCAGAATATCCGGAACAGCATAACACCATATGCAGGGAATCCTACTTTATGTAGAAAATGGTTGCTCGAGATACAAAGATATTGCACTTCGGTCAATATGGACCAAGGTGAGTACAAACAAGTTGCATATCTTTCCTCATGCGGGTTAGTAGTAGATTTTATAAGACGCAGGTTTGACACTGTCCCAGATGAGACATGGGAAGATTTTAAGAAAGAACTAATAAGAAGGTATGCACAAATTACGGATGCATCTTACGCGTGGACGCTGCTGAGGAGCATACAACAACAAGCAGAGGAACCCATTCAAATGTTCAGCGACAGGTTGTTAAACCTAGCGGAAGAAGTTTTCTTGGGGCAACAAATTAACCAGCAAGAGGTGGAAAAACAGTTAGTGGGAATATTCGTAGATGGATTGAATGGGGTACCAATTAAATTACATCTCCTTAGGAAGGACCCACAAAACTTGTCACAGGCCATTACACTTGCTACAGCCGAAGAGAACCTTAGAAGAAGATTGGACCTCAGGCTCGGTAGAGTGGTTCCATGTGAAGAAACACAGGAAGAACCTATGGAGATAGGACATTGTCAACAAAGAAGGATAGAAAGACGAGGGAGAGGAAGGGAAACGTTTTATAGGTCAAGACAGGTAGACCGCGAGCCAATCGTGTGTTATGCTTGCACTGGGACATAAAACGTGTAATTATAGGCCACTAGAGTAAGGAGAGTTGAGACCTTTAACCCGAGACATAGTAGACAACTCAATAGACAACAATATTACAACCAGTCTGAAAAGAATAGACAAGGGAATGAAGTAAACATCAAGAGAGGGAGACTCATCAGAGAGATAGTACAACCACGTGACAAGACGGAGAAAGGATATATTGATACAATAAGTGGAAGGCAGCCACAAGTGAACATGATAGGAAGGGCACATGTTAGGTATAACCAACAACCATACCATAGACAATGGGCCAGAGTACACCATCCTGCAAGTTGGTTTGACAAGAAAGGATGGCTACAAAAGACATGTCAAGAATACAGGAATAGGAAGATGAATTGGGGTGGTTCAGTTATAAACAGGAACAAATATGAAAGGAGAAACACATGTACAGATCGCGAAATTGGGAAATGGAAATGTAACCAATATCAATATAAACAGGGACATAATAGGACATGGAATAACAGGGACAGGACACTCCCGACTTTCAACAGCAACAATGGATCAGGACATTGGGACAGCGTGAATAGGAGAAGAACTAGAATAGATTTGAGGAATTTTGTTGGAGACATCAGGAGAGGAGTCAAAGACAAGAAAATACAAATAAATGAAATTGAAAAACAAGAAAGAAAACAACGTATCCCTAAAAGAAGACAAGTAGCAACAGCAATCGAGCTAGCTCATAAACCAGACCCTTGCTCATGTATTGTCGAAATACACGGAATGAGATATAGAGCATTGGTAGACTCAGGGGCTACTGTAAGCCTTATTAGGTTTGGACTTTATAAACAGATACGAGGCGTAGCTCAATACAGAAAGTCACAAAATACACTTACCTCGGTGTCAGGAGAAAACCTGAAAGTGATGGGAACAGCTATGGTGCAAATGAGAATTGGCAATATGATCGTGGAACACACGTTCACCATTGTGAAGGGGATGACGAGAAATATCATACTAGGACGTGATTTTCTGCTAAAACATAAGGCTCAAGTACATTTTGATACTCACCAACTGAAGATACATGGCGAATGTATCAGGTTACAAGACGACATATACATAGCGTCCATAATCCGAAACAAAACAACAGTTACGCTGCGACCGAATGAAGTCGGTATTGTTCAAGGCAAGTTGAAAAGATCCCCATATTTCAACCAAGGACAAACGGTCTTAACACTTGACTGGGAAGATGGAGATATACTAGATGAACCCGGACTAGAAATGGTAGAAGGAATAGTACAAATTGGAAAAAGACAACAATTTCCAACGATGATTATAAACACCACGGGAAAAACAGTTAGAATACCAAGAGGATTTGTATTAGGAAGGGTACAACTGATGGAAGGTCAGGAAGGAAATATGGAATACCAAGAAAAGCACCAAATACAAGAAACTATGAACAATAACAACGCGCGTCAGAGACAAAATCGGAAACCACAAACAGTGGTGGTACCACAACATAGAGTTAACAACAAGATATACAGAGAGCAGAAGAAAGTGGAAACAAGGAAGCAGGACAAGATAGGATTCAAGGAAGATATATGCACACCATTCAGACTCAATGCAGTGTTAGGCGAGAAAAAGCACACAAAAGAGAATGGAATACAGAGAGTTAACGGTGTAACAGAAAAGATGGAAAGGATCAAAATACCTCAACCAAGTATAGAGCAGTTGAGGAAAGAAATAAAAGCCATCCTTGGAAGAACTAAACCAGACATCGTGGTACTAAAGGAGGTGCAGAAAATTCTGGAAGAAAAGTTTGATATAGACTTATCACAAAGAAAGGAAGAAATCTACAAGCTTGTCGTAGACGACATAGAGGAAGATAGACCGATGGATATAAGAGGCTATATAAGGAGCCATAGTATGTATAGTATGAGAGACAGTGTTCAAGAAAGAGGTACACGGATTCCCAATAACACACCACACTACACGGAAGGACATAAACAACATAACAATACACATGATAGGATAGGAACACGAAGAACTGAAGCAACACAAAAGGATAGTGACTGGAAGGAGTCTAACAGGATAGGAGACAACTGGAGAGTAGGATGGGAAGATGACTATGGAGAAACATCAACAGGTAGTCAGAGTCGCACAATGGCAGGAAGAACACAAGTCCATGCAGAACCGGGAACAACATCTGATCGGTTAACCCCAACCCCCCAAATCTTAAACAGGGAACAAGAGGAGATGGGCACATATAGGCCAGAAGAAGACAGGATACAAGTATGGCAGGATACAGAGAGTAAACAGTACAATGAGATTCTAGAAGATACGACAGGAATAAGGAAACAATGGAATAATATTGAAACAGAAATAGATGCACCGTACAAACATACGAGAGCTGCAGAACAAAGAAACAGAGCACAGGAGCAGCAGCTATTGAAACAAAAGGAGCAACAGATAGATACTAAACAACAAAGTGGTGCAAGTCAAACTCAGAATATAGAGGACACATCAGCTAAAGATTCAGATACGCAGGAAGAGATGGAAGAAGAAAATATAAGAGGGATGAAGAGACAGCGGTCGTCATCATCAGACGATTCAGAGGATTACAGAAGGCGTCTAGCAAAGTTGAGACATGTAGAAGAGGTCAGACTAAAGAGGAAGAATAAAGTAAGAAATAGTAGTGTAGCGGAGATGAAGGACATACGGGCAATTGTTCAATATATGGACAGGAAATTTGAAGAATTGGAAAAGGAGAAATATAGTCATAGAGAAGTGCAAAAGGAACTAGATAGAAAGACCAAGGGAACGGGTCAATGGGAAATAGACAGTGTCGACCAGGGAAGGTCGAAGAAAAACAAAGAGGAAGAAGGAAATAAAGATAGAACAAAAATAGAACAGTTAACTGCACTGTGTGCAGATTTAGAGAGGAAGTTGGAAGAGTTAGAAAGCAAACAGGATATGAATAGACACACATCAGAGAAAAAGGAAGATGTCACAGCACCTGGGGCAGGTGATGATACAAAGAAAGCCACAGAGAAGGCGAAGCAGAAAGAGGAAGAAGTTCAGAAACATGAAAGTAGTAGAAGTGCAGATCGACGAGAATACCGATCTAAGAGTAGAGATACTGAGGAGGCAAGTAGGAATACGGGTCGAAGAGAATACCGATCCAAGAGCAGAGAGGCTAGTAATAGGAGAGATACGAGTCGAGGAGAATACCGATTCAGGACTAGAGAGAGCGAGGAGAATAGGAGAGATAATAGTAGAGAAATAAGAAGGGATACGGATCGAAGGGATTTCCGATCCAATAGCCGAGATAGGCTGAGAAATAGAAGAGAAGATAGAAGAGATACGGGTCGACGGGAATACCTATCCAAGAGTCCAGAGGGATTAGATACACAGAGAAATAGAACACATATAGATTGAGGGAATTGCCGATCTAAGAGCCGGGAGGCTAGAAAGGAGGAAGAGAGAGGAAATACGGATCGAAGGGAGTACCGATCCAAGAGCCGAGAGGCTAGAAAGGGAGATAGAAATAGGAGTAGTAGTATGAGAGATACTAGGAGTACAAGTCGAGGTAGAGACAAATTAAAGAGTACAGGGAGTACGAGAAGGGAAGAAATGGAAGATAGAGGGAAACCGAGGCAAACGGTTGACGGAGTAAGAAGTAAGGAGGTCGAAAGAAACTCGAGAGATTCACGAGATACAGAGGTGGAGAGGAAGCAAAGTGTTGACGAGGTTAGACGAGAAGAGGAGACTCAAGATTTGGATAAACAGATAGAGTTAGAAGCGCTTAGAGCCTGAGAGGCTAGGATGATGGAGATGCTAAAATTGATGAATAAGTTAGCATAGGAGGAGGCTATGGGAGGAGACATAGCATATGTTATATGGAACAAGATGGCGGCGGTTGCTAGTCTTAAAAAGACAAGTATGATTGGTCCATACCGCACGTAAGAAGTAAACTGGGTACACCTGACCAATAGGGTACTGCAGTAGAGGAGACGAGGGAAGGAGATGTAAGAAGTAGATTAGAGGCCATGGTAGTATGGCGGAAATTATATGAAACGCCGTGGTGACGACGGCAGGAATAGTGCAGACTGAGATTTTGGTGAGGCCGTGGAGGAGGACGGCAGTTATGGAGCAATATGAGGTATGGAGGTACGGAGTAATATGGGGGTGGAGATTTTGAGGAGGCCATGCAAAAGGATGGCAGAAACATGGAATATTATGGTAAAATGGGAGAAATATGGAGTTATATATTTTGAGCAGTCGTAGAGGAAGACGGAAGGAATAATAGAAATTTAGAGATTTTGAGAAACCGTTGAGGAGGACGGCGGTTGTATGGGGTTTTCTGGGAGAAATATGGAGAAATAAGGGAAAGTGAGATTTTGGGAAGCCGTGGAGCAGGACGGCAGAAAGATGGAGAGATATGAAGTATTATGGAGTAATATGGAGACTTAGATATTGAAGCCGTAGAGGAGGACGGCAGAGATATTGAGAATAAGGAGATAAATGACAATGGGGTTATTGGGAGGCCGTAGAGGAGGACGGCAGTGATGGTGAGAGGTGTTGGGAGATGGATGGAGTTGTGGTTGAGAAATTGGACAGCACAGTTCCAGGGAGGAAACGAGAGGTAGAGGAGGTAAAGAAAAAAAAAGAGAAGTAGAAATTTCAGCGGGAGTCTAGTTGTTTGGAAACTAGATGCAATCGTTCTACACTGAACATAAAAGTGAGCTGAGTAGGTCCGAACGATGGACTACTTCAGTGGTGGAAGAGAAGAGGAAAGTGGCAGGGAAGCCATAGATTAAGGGAAAGAGACGTAGATGGGAGGAATTGAGAAGTCACAGAGAGGAGACGAAAGGGAATTACGAGACAACTAAAGGAGTATTGGAGAAACTATAGAGAATATGGTGGTAGATGAGGGCCATAGGGAAATGGCGAAGATATAGAGAAAATTGGATAATTAGAAGTGATAATCTAGAGGGAGCTGACAACGGAGTTGAGGAAGATGCAGATTTTTTTGGCAGTTGCCAGAGTCTGGTGAAGACTTTGTGGGAAGCGAGGTTTCTCCAAGTATAAGAAATGGAGGTTATAGGGAGATAATAAGGAAGAATAAAATGAGATAGAAAAACTAAGGAAATGAGAATAGAGGAGAGAATAATTATGTTGAGGAAACAGTACACATTGTATATGGTTACGGGTTTCTTTTAACCACAAGGGAAGATGAAAATGAAATGTAGATAACGTAGGAAAGATATGCAACTAAGTAGAACGATTAATGAGATAGGCAGAATTTCAAGATAATTCGCGTAGGCGGGATAATAAACTTGGGAGTAGAGGTAAAAGGGATGGTAAATGGCTAATGAAGTTAGAAAGGTCTAGTAAGAGTCGTAAAGGAGCAAACGACAAGGTTTACTATGAAATGAGTTCCATTATGTACAAGTTGTAACATGAAAAGAGTTGTATTCAGGAAAATGTATAAAATGAAAACAGTTCCATGATGGAAAATGTATACTATGACATGGAAATTGTAGACAGGAAGATGAGTGAGGTTGATTAGAAGTGGAGAATGGTGGGTCTCATTGGGACAGATGTTGAGGAAGAGAGGGATGGAATTGGTAGTAGAAAAGGGAAGGAAGAGAGTGAGTGGAGATTTTTCGGGAAATTTTCTCTGTGAGAGAAATTTTTTTTTTAAGGGGGGGAGATGTGTGAACGGTGGTTTGGTTTTGATAGAGAGAAAGAATGTAGAAAAATGGTATGGATGGGTTTGGTTGCAGATTATTTGTCGTTAATGAAGGGAGATAAGATGTGTAAGATTAGGCTTTGTCTTAAGGGAAGTACCTTAGAATTAAGTCCATTACAGGTTTGAGTGAGTGAAAAAAAAAAAAAGTATTGCACGAGAAAGTCGAGATGCGTAAACACATGTTAGGCGTGAACGAAGAAGGTTGAAACGGGGTTTTGACGGAGTCTGGTTTGAGACGCGCTAAGTGTAGGCAGGGAAAGGTGTTTCTCTCAAGTGTGTAGTTAGATATTGAACGTGCTCAGCGTAAGATTTGATATTGTTGTATAAGATATATTCGGAGCACCAAAGTGTTTGTGTAAGAAAAAGTGTATTTCAAATGAAGAAACAAAACCAGGTACGTTTTGACATTTTGATTTATAACTAGCGTATGTAGCTCAGCAGACCAGGTCTGAGCAGAGGACAGTAAACAGATGAAATCTTGGTAAAAGTGACAGCCCTGGCGGTTAAGGCCAGTTTCTCGTATAGAGATATAACAAGAAGCATGGGAAAAGAAACAGAAAAATAAATAAGCAGTACAGAAGAACGACAGGAAGTTCTGTCTGAAGAAATATATGACATGTTCTATAGCTGGGACAAGTAATAGTAAGAAGACAAGCAAATGTATGTGAAAAAATGGATACTGAGATTGTTTGAAACTGAAGATTGTATTTTGCAAGACTGCCAACCTTGAAGAGAAAGGTTGGGCATACCATTTTTACTCAGTTATCAACGTATGTTAATAAAGTTCCACCATTGATATTTTCACTGCTGTTTTGAGTGGTATCGATTGATAAACAGTGGGTATGAAGAAAAAGTAGAGTCAGTCTGAGTGAAGGAAGTTTTTAGTATTCACGGTTACAGCACACTATCTACTGGAAGGGCAGAGGTCCGAATCTTGCAATACGACACACGGCCACATTCTGCACAGGAGGCGCATCAAGCAACTCAGAGAAAGCCGAAAGGATTCTGGGTTGCCGACTAACCTTTTTTCGTCTACTAGATACAGAAGTGACAATGATGAGGAAAACATTGAAAGAACTTGAAATTATGGCACTTGACAGGAGGACTTAGCTTGTGTTTGTCGAAGGCCTCTGCTCCTTGGGGAACTAAAGGATATTGATTGGTTAAACAAAAGAAAAAGAGTGGGAGCACACAAAAATTACTCACAATCGCCGAACAAATTATTCATTTAGGAGCCAGAATCTCGTCAAAACACGAAGCGTGCTCTTCCTACTGAATGTTCTGATGATATTACTATTTCTTTATGCGGTCATTTGATTCTTTGACATTACATTTCACCTTCATTGGATCTTTATAATCAAACTCATCTGCATGCATTGTGCATGAAGCCGCGGAAACACCCTTTAAAATGACACGGGAAGACGTGAAAGAAAACAACTAGAATAAATGTGGTTAATTAATTAACAGCTTTATTATTACAAAATTTTTGTTTCGTAACTGTACGGATATCTTTTAAAATCTTGCCTTGGTACGTTTAAAATAAACCACACACACAATACAAATTCAAATTAAACATTTCATCCCGTCTCTTAATCATTATTCTGGGCGTATCGATCGACTTGGGCGACTAATTCGACCAACGTATCAATAATTATTTGAGCGAAATGGGATGTATCATACCCCTAAATTTCTGTTTAACCTGCTAAACTCAATAATTGTGATAATTTATTATCTACAGCACTGCTTATTGTGTATTTTATATTATACTCTACAGATGTATTTGATTGCACATTTTAATGAACCCCATTCAGTATCTACTGTTTTATATATATATATATGTGAGCGTGTGTGTGTGTGTGTGTGTGTGTGTGTGTGATAGTGTGATGTGTGTGTGTGTGCCTGCGTGCGTGCGTGCGTGCGTGCGTGTGTAATTCACATCTTCTGACAAAAAAATCCCGAAATTTTGCACATACACACAAACAAAACAACAAACAAACAAACAAAACAAAACATGGTGCAATTATTTCTTATACAAACACGAGGAAAACTTTGTAAGCCAATTAAGATTACACCGTGCTAAAAAACGGACGTCTTTTTTTTTTTAAAAAGATGGCGAGATGCGCTTCACTTGACGTTTGACTTTGACATTTAGTGTATAGAGGTTTCATTTCCCCCGATCTCACGAAGCCCCATGGATTCCCCGAAACCTGGGTACGGAAAACACTCATCAAGATGGTTATTTGTGCAACGTCAGTAAAATACGAGTGACAAATATGGCGGCAACTAATTATGTTGTGCACTTTTAGCTGGATGCCCTCATGACGGCACTACTTTCTCCTGTGGTCATTTAATTCATTTCCATTTTTGCATAAGAATTACTGAAACAAGGGCACGAAAGCAAATGAAGCTTCATCTATAATGAGCATGAGTCTTCACTAGCTAAGTATATAAATATAAGATGGAGACACTTATTCGCACTTACCCGATTTACTTAATATAAATGGGGAAGGAGCCGCGCTAGCGTAGTGGTTACAACACCGCTCTGGCGACCGGGTGATTCAGGATCAAACCCGGGCGACGGCATTTGAGGATTTTTCGTCGACCGGGATTTGGACTGGATTAACTCGAGACCTGGCGAGGACATTTGAAGGAGTGTCGTCGACCAGAGACTGGCGGCTCCTGAGCCGACCCAGCTCTAATGGGTACCTCCGAAAACGGCGAGTATCTGTCAAATGTCAAGGTTAGACATTAAAAATGGTGTTCGCCTCGCCCATTTAGCGGGCGTACGAAAAAAAAAAAAAAAAAATGACAGACATTTCGTCTCCGCAGCAACACTAGCATTACGCCGGACGGCACACCTACGCCGGACGCCTCAACCTTCCCAGAGCTGCTCTGATCTGGTACCCAATTCATGTGGCTGGGTCGACCTTAGAGTCGTTAGCGGTCTAAAAAATCCCACCTCAACTGGGGATCGAACCATGGACCACAGAGCTAGGAAGCCAGTGCATTAACCACTGTACTAGCGCAGCTCCCGAAAAGCAACAGAGACAGGTATATTTCTTTTTGAAAGAAAAGAAAGAAAATCCCGCGCCATGAAAATATCAGGATCACAATGCGCGTTGTTTCAACAGGCATACACATACAGTTTAGTTCCCATCCTCAAAAGGGCGCTATGGAAAAGACTGCAGCTGTGGTGGAAAAATATGGAACATGATGTGAGGGATAAAATAATTAATGTGATTAATGTAGTGTATCTTTTGTAACACCATCATGTGATTCCTGGACCGTAATGAAGATGCACGATACGCAGAGAAGATTTTCATTGTTTCATGATAAAGATGACCAGAAAGGGGCAGCTTACATGGTTGAACGTCAGGGCAGAAACT
This sequence comes from Oreohelix idahoensis, assembly GCA_024509875.1. NCBI lineage: Eukaryota > Metazoa > Mollusca > Gastropoda > Stylommatophora > Oreohelicidae > Oreohelix > Oreohelix idahoensis. The sequence goes on from JAMPIV010015000.1 coordinate 40,283, forward strand.
TATTGAAAATAGGTTGTTACTGCTGAGGGCCGTATGCTGTGGTTTTACATAACATCTTAAACACCTTTAAAGCATGAAGTACCGGACAACCCAGTGTCGCGAGAGGTAACGGTAATAAGATGATGATAATATCCTGGACAAAAAGGTGTATCAGATGATACCAGGATAGTGCCAGATAAACGACTGGTCTTAAAAGAAATACCCCATTCCCTGAAAAGAGTAATGGTGTATCGAAGTCAATGGTAGAGTCAAGCTGTATAGATCGCTAGGTGAGATGGTAATGACAATCCTAGTTACCTATGGTGCCCCTCTCCAGACCAACCTAAGACTATGACTCTGCTAGGGGTAATTAACTAACCAACGAGAACTTTGAACCAAACTTAAATAATTCAATAAAGGCTGTTGGTACAATTTATAATTTATTTATTTACAAGATTTTTTTTCTTGGTACTTCAGTTAAATTTCAGATAAAATCAAATTGATTTCAAAGTAAAATCTTTTTCACTTTCATTATATATCACATTTACATTTAATTTATAAAGTTCATTTTCACTGTTCTTTGGATCCTTGATAGAATCTGTCTTTCTTTTGTGCTTTCTTGAATATAATACCAATGTTAATTTATGATAAAGTCATAACGATTCATAAGACTGTCATTTGTCGTCAACAATAACCACCAGATATGATATCATCATTACACTGTTTATTCGTAGGTGTGTGGTAATTGAAAGTAGAAGTAGCCCAACAAAGAGCTACTTGTCTTTTAAAAGTCCTTCTAGGCCTCGTACAGCAGTATGATCGGAGAGAACCCCACAACTGCGGGTCTTCCAAATCAAGATAACACAGTTGATACTGGCACAGGCTCTGAACAACTTGAACATCTACTAGCTGACTTGGTCACTAAAGATTTACTACGACACTCAGGGCAGGATATAACCTGAAACATAATATACAATCTACGTAGTAACGCTCATTGTCTCCCTACACAGTCAGGAGGTATAATGAAACAGTTCATACAAGCTGTGGTTTATCACAAGAGACATAGTAAGTCATGAATAACACATTTCGTTCAATTTCCAGCACAATATTTCAGTAACTCATTTGTTACATTTCTGTCCGTGGTTTGCTTCTTTAAAATCATATAGGCCTTATGGTAATCATTGTGTCATATATCACATAATACAGAAAATCAATCTGTTACAGTCATTCCTTCTTCCAGTTTGGATAGTCCTTTCCAGCAAGCATAATATCTTTAAACTGCTTTCCACAACCAACTAGCTCAATCCATTCGTTCTACTTATTTATTTCACAATTAAACTAAACCAACATACTTCGGGTTTTCCTCCAGAAATAGCACAATTAACATCTCGCTTACCCTCAATCACAGACAGACTTTTAATGGTTACACAGTCTGCTCACACTTCTGCAGATGGCAAAGGACTTGATGCAGATGTTGTTCTCCGTGTCTGTAGTTTGAAATAGGCAGCAAGTGTGTTTGCGCCTTCCGTTCCTTCCCCTTATATAATGGAATTTCGGATGTACCAGATAACAACTAGGCCAAAGTATTTTTCATTCACGCAAACAATGTAACTTTGGGCAAAGTGTGCTCCAATGCAAAATCCAAAATATGTCTGGAGTCCTTATTTCTGCACCGACTTCCTCCATCTTAGGCTTATTTTACTCATATGAATGAGCTCTTTCATTGTGGATATCCAACTTATACTATAGTTTATCCGGCTTTTCACTGGAGCAGCCAAAACAGGGAAAAACACAAAATGGTTCATGCTCCACTGTCTTCTATTAACAATAACTTCGGCTCTACACCACATCCAGTGAAACTATTGCTTTCTTCCTAAGCCTAATGATCCCTATTACAGAATCGGGTCCTTCCTTAACTAGGCACTCCATGTATATATGCACACTGCCTTACGAAATATTACCAACATCTACACTTTCGTTGTCTCCATGTTGAATATCCTAGCGTATCCTCCGGCACTTTGTGTACCAAGCTGGCGTTTCATTGGTCAGTTACGTCCACGGGGATTGCGTGGTGATAAGTTCTTTTTGAATGATCACGGAGATATGATTCAGACCTCACTACACACCTCACTCTTGCAATATTTGTTGTTGATCCAGCAGCGCTTGAGGTCTCGCCTTTCGACTCAGTGCCACGTAGTGACATCTGCTTGTTTTCGCAAGCTGTTTTGTTTCTCCGAACAAGGTGTTCTTCCTATCTGGCCTCGGAGGAAGGAGAATTTTCCTAAAATCTTCGAGTGCTGGGCACTCAGAGAGGTGGTAACTTCAGAGTATACCTAACGCAAGTGGACTCGGTCTATATCCGCGTATAATTATTTCTGTTACTTTTAATAGAGTTATTTCCATCTTGTTTTACATTGTTTTAGTTATTATATAAAACTGGCTTGGCCAATGTCGGGCAAATCTAGACAGATTAAAATGTCTCCAGAACGGGAGCTGCACTACAAATGGAAGTTAGAAAGGGATATGGATAACAGATCTGACATAATCCACCAACTTCAAGGACACTAGCAGACTGTAGTAATATCTGCGAGAATAATAGCTCATTTCAGTAGGATTTTAGTCATAAAAGGATAATAAATACAGCAACCCTATTGTGTCTGACGGTGATGCTCTCACACGCCAGCATAGCGCTGAATTTAGTGCCTTGGAACGGCTTAGAACCGACCGCCCCCCCCCCCCATCCCCGTTTAAACCTACTCGCTTTCCTTGTGACGTACATTTTAACATTTTGCCCGATTTGATAGAGACTGTGGCAAGACTTACAATTAACGCTTTGGCGGAAGTGTGCCGCCAAATAACTATCTGAATTAACGTATTCTGTCAACTTTAACGCAAAATGTAGTAGTGATCCTTACATTTTTTGGTAGTTTTACACGATACAATACAAATTATTAACGCCAATTCTTACCCTGCCGCGCACAGCCCCGCTTCGCTGACACAGTCTGTCATGCATATATACACACTGCGAAAAAGCCAGCCAAAGCAAAACACGCAGACAATTTTATTTTCATCCTCGCGGTAGCATTTCTGACGTAACTGAAACAAGTTAGTTATTTGAAAAATACTTGCCAGCGAGATGAAGGAGAGGAAAGATGGCGGTCTTGTGCAAAATTTTATTTGACGATTGACTATGACAAAAATTGAAAATTTAAACCATTGTGAAACTTCTCACAATAATTATATGGTAGTATGAAGTAGAGTTCACTGAGCAAGAATGTACTTTAAATAATATGATAGTCCCAGTATTAGATAAGTTATTGAGAAAATACTAATGTCTACGGACGCTCGACCAGACAGACTGTCGTTCCTGCTTTGTTTTTTTTTTAACGTTAGTGGGGACGCGAGTTTGAAAAAGAGGCAGGGAGGTACATTCAAATTCGCTTGGGTAAAAAGAGTATGAACGGAAAAGGGGAGCGGTAGGAAAAATGTAATCCTAAACGAAACATCTTTTTGTATTGGGCATAACTAAAGCAGACTGGCCAATCGACTACCAGACGCAGAAATTGTTTGCAATTATTTTGTTTTTTCATAAAAAACTGCATTTGAATTCAAGTAGTCGCACGTTTTTGATTGGCCAGTGCTAGTAAATATTAGCAAAAGGCTTTGATTATTCATTGCCAGTCAAACTAAAATTTTCATTCAGATACGCTGAGAAACAGCTGTGTTAACTTTAAACTTAAATAAATAAGAAATTCACAGTCTGTGCAGTTCGGAGGAAGCTGAGGCCATTTCTTCTAAAGTCAGCGTCATTTGTTTATGTTTTCTTGAATTGTGGTAAGGATGCTTTATGAATTAATATGTTTATTCCAACTACCAAAGTTAGATACTGCTATGGGGGAAAGTGAAGGACATGCCGGAAGCAGACATTGTTGAGTTCTCACTTTGAAATGTATCTAACTGGTGTATGTTGTCATGATTATGTTGTCATATTATTATATTAGAATATATTAGTAAGCCTCGGTGTTCAATGAACACTGTCTACATGCATGAAGCAATTATATTTGAAAAGAAAAGAAGAGAAGATCATATCAAAGGAAATGTGGTTACTCCACATTATTGTATGGAGGAAAAGTATGTAAACGTACAGTGGCGTATCTGCCATAAGGATCTGAGGTGTGGTCACAGCAAGGTGGGAGTCATGTAACATTCGGAGCGAGTGCACCTGAAATGCACGCGAGGCTGACCCCATACTCACGTATGAAATTAAGTGTTAGAATAAGTGATCAGATGTAAAAGGCCAGGGTGTCCTTTTGTTGCAGAGGCTCTATTTCCTGTTGCCAGCTGGTGACAGGAAACCTGCTAAGTACGAATAACACCATCCAGTCTCCAACCAGTCGTTTATGCTGTCAAAGATAACAGTAGGAGCTTTGGCGGGTGGTGAAATTGAGACTTTCTGCAACGACACATTGTAATATCTTTCAACAAGGAATCCCAGGTGATGTGTTAAACATCTGGGCATAACTGACATTTTCTTGTACGAAACACTAGTATTGCGAAACAATACTCAGGACGTTTATGGGGGTAGGATGAAACTACAGCCCTCATATACAGTGACTCTTCCTTTAGATGAATAAAGTGAAATCTATGAATATTTCCTACAGGAAAGACATATATAAATATATATATTAACTTTTTAGTTATTGGGCAAATTGCCCCAAAATTTTAATGGTTCTTTTCTGTAAACTATCTTGTCCTCATTTTCAAAGACCTGTCGAAACGATTAGGCTGGACAGGCAAAATAAAGTGTATAGAAAAAATTTATTTCAAAGAAAAACTTAACTACTAGTTTTATTCTCTTCTTTATAGAGACTTAAAGTGTTTTACTGTTGTGTACCATCATTACATTTCTTCCCTAGACACTAGGTACACCATACACCATACACTAGAGCCAGAATAGTGACCGTGTGAGATCTAGGGAGGTAGCGTTAGGTTCCCTGCACATAATTCATCATCATCATTTCTAGAGTCAGGGGCCTACATGTGCTTGACCTCACACGGTTAATGCAGACACCGTTTTCATTCTTTTAGGATACCATCATAACCTCCCCAGCAAAATCAAACTTTGCTACAATTGTGGTATTTAATTTTATGTAAATAAAACCATAATTTTCATTTTGTTGGTGGTCCTGACTCAGAAAATTCTGAATCAGGGCAAATAAAATTGTAATATAGCCTATTACATAATATTCAGCCACAGACTTCTATAAGATATATCCTAGAGTGTTAGTCTGTTTGTGGTTGTTGTATTGACCCAGTCCTATTTATGTAATAGAATTAAAGTGTATTTGTATTGAGTTGACTTACACTGCATTATATCTTCATTACCCTAGACACTTAGACGTAGTCACATAACTAATAAATAAAATTATAGAGCCAAGTGAGATCATAGGGTGGTAGCAGCTAGGTACCCTGAAAATACTTAACCATCAACTACTAAACTCAGGGGCCTACACAGCTGACCTCACTTGGTAGACAAATACTATATTATAATAACATCTATAACACCAAATCCACCACATCTATATAACTGCCAAGATATGTATACACCGATTTCCATAATACAGGCCTATCTGTATACTCAATGGCATCATTATCCCCGGCTTATATATATATATATATATATATATATATATATATATATATATATATATATATATATATATATATATATATATATATATATATATATATATATAGTCACTTTCTATATTTAAACTGTTCTCTCTTCACTCCTGTCCAAGTAATTTATATGAAACAAAAGTGTAAATGAAGATAACTATCATTTTACTACGTCAACAAGCTGTGTCACAGTAACATTACATCTCAACTTGAGATTGGGTTGTTCAACGCGTGATTACAACGCGGGCAGCAAATTGGCGGGTCTCGTGTAACATCACTTTGTTAGATTATATTTTACTTTATTAATGTTTATGGATGCACAAAATTACAAACATAAATTAAAATAAAACTTATTTGCCACATTGCAGTTATTGTTCCTTGTTTTGGCATTTGTTTCATGTACAGGCATACCTAGCTCATACGACATGTTCGGCTCCAGGCCAGTCGTAAAGTGGAAATCTGACATAAAGTGCAACATGGCTTTTTTTTCACTGCTGAAGCAAGTACAGTTATGGAATGGTCATGTATGTACATTATAAACCAAACTAATTGATAAGGGTGGATTTAACTGGAATGATAAGCCAAAGGGTCTGACCACCAAAAGTGGATTTAGGCTGACGACAAATCACCACCCCTATCGACACCTGGTATAAAAGTGCAAGATGTAGGTGTCTTCTCTGGTTTATAGTGTTGCTGTATATGTTGCAGTAGAATAGTTCACAGGGTACAACACAGGCAACATGATGTGTAGAGTCATGAAAATGGTAACTTCGCTTTATGTTTTATACCATTTATTGCACGCCACAAAACAGTCATGATATTTTGTCATCACCAACATAGTTTAACGAATGCAGCATTCAAAATCATATTAGCTGATAGTCATGTAGGATTCAATACTCAATAGTTCTATTGTAAACAGATAGCTTCTGTATATTCGATATCATAAAGTTCTGGTTCATGAAGCTGTATAAATAATATATATATATATAGCACAGATCTGGGTGCCTAAGGTTCATACATATAACTTCTGCAACAGTGTCAGCTGCAGATCATCAATGTTCATAGACAATAATAAATGCTCCCTTCCTGTTGCTAGCAGATCAGATGTGAACAATAAGTCCGTTTACTGTCTGCACGTGAATAGCATACATGGAATACAGGTCAAACCGACCCTTATAACCTTCCTAAGTCTAACCATCTGACTTGGACGTGATCTCTGATATAACGAATCCTGGAACACAGACAATAGTCTTGTTGGTCTAGAGCCACCCATATATATATAACTAGTTCAGGTATAAAGATACCGGTGGCGAAAATCCTAGTCAAAGTACCTCTCCATTTTGAATCACACAGGCGAGCAAGGAGCCACAAAATGACGAACTTCTAGATGATAGCATAAAGTTCAATACAAGAGGAATTACCTTTCTTCGGAAATCAACCACGAACATATGCCTCCAGGCAGGCTTGAATAATACTGGGAAATAGTCTAGTTAGCTAACTAACTCACAAAGACAATGTATTTCCCTCAGAAAATCACAAGACGCACATTGCGTCCGCTCGCTGCTCAGACCATTTCTCAACTCCCGAGCTGGGCGGAACACACCAAACGAACTACCAGTTTTGACATGCGCAGAACTCCAATATCTGAGTCGCCGCTCACATAAGACGATTCTAAGAACATTCGAGATAAAAGTCTTACACAGTCGCGCCTTTTATGGTCATGAACAGAAGCGTTAAGACAGGTTTCAGACATCTACAACAGTTGACTGATACTACCAAATAAGTAGATATGGTCACGCTTCGTTCAAGAAATTATAGACCGAACGTGTCTCTATACAAGAGAAAGCAAACTCATAAAAAAAATTGTAGTCTCGATATCTCGGGTTATGTCCCTTTGACTGTAAAAAACATAATACACCTTTCAGTCAAAAAATGATCATACATACGAAAAATGATCATACAAAGACTTTGGAAAAAGTAATTATTTGTGTGTAACATTACCGCACCCTCCCGGGAAAAAAAAAAATGAACATTTTTTTTTTTTTAAATCCTGGAGCCGGAAAAATCTAGGCTCCTAACGCATGTATGATGCGCGGATATATACCTAACAAACTAGCTCAACGCATGGAGCGAAACTGAGATCATATCTCAGGTCCTTAGAGAAAAAATGTATCTAAGTATTCGCGTATATATTCCAGGAAGGTGCCAAAAACACACGCCACAATGATGGCAACATCATAATAAAAGTCAAATTACTCTCATACCAATATATGAAATTAAATATATCATTATGATATCATACAATGTGTTGTGCAAATAGCGGTGTAATATACTAATATACCGCACTATATTATTACATTATATAATGCATCAGTAATTAATAACTAATACAATGTTATTCTTCGTTGACATAAAACAATCAATAGAAGAAGATGTGGACATCATCCGCTCCCAATCTAGGACAGGACTTGATATCCTCAATGTTCCACAATGGACATAATCTCGCAGACTTCACTGATGTGCTGCGAAAATATCAATAACACAAATCTTAAAGACAACTGGTAAATCTCTTAATACAATTATGCAAATATATTATCTAAATGTGGCCGAGTGATCTTTTGGCCCGTATATCACTAACTAAGCCTTCTTAGATAATTACATGGTACAATGTTATAAATTCCCCCCAAAAAAGTGAGAAAAAATCTACTAACATGTCATTATAATATTGGACTGTATATCAGGAAATATATATATGACAGAAGAATCATGTGGAATCGTGTGGGCATCTGGACAGAATGTCTGCCATCACATTATCCGAACCACGGATAGCTCGAACCGAGAAATGAAATTGTTGAAGAGCTATGGCATAACGAGTGGACCTCGAGCTCTTCAAGTTTTTGCTCTGAATAGCAGTAAGCGCTTTCTGGTCGGTTTCCACAATGAAGTGTGCGCCTAGAAGAAATCTTTGTAACTTCAAAATAGACCATACCATAGCCAATAACTCACGGTCTAAAACCGAGTAATTCTTTTCTGCAGCATTTAATTTCCTAGAGATATACATCACCGGATGCAGAGTATCAGAATACTCCTGCATTAGTGCTGCCCCAATCCCAGTTCACGAGGCGTCACTTCGAAGAACAAAAGTCTTCTCAATAGTAGGTAACCTAAGAATAGGTGGAGATGAAAATAGGGCTTTAACCTGGTCCAATGAGGATTGACATTCTTTAGACCAGCGGATCAGATTAGGCGACCCTTTCTTCAATAAAGTAGAAAGCGGTGCCATAATGGAGGACAGATTCGGAATGAATCGTCCGTAGAATTGGATCAAACCTAATAGACTCCGTACTTGTTTCTTCGTCTTAGGGACCGAAATGTTAAGTATTTTTGAAACATTGTGGTCCTCTGTCTTTAAAAGACCATGACCAACACGATGACCTAGGAAAGAAATCTCGCTAAATCCTATAAAGGCTTTAGAGGGTTTTGCAGTCAAGTTATACTCGCGAAAAGTAGACAGTAATTCGTATAAACCCAAATAGTGATCTTCCCAGGAATCACTGAATAGACAGATATCATCTAAGTATGCTATGACATCTGTACGATATGCGAGAATTCGCCGCATCATGCGTACGAATGTAGCAGGGGCGTTCATAAGACCGAAAGGCATGAAATTCCATTGGAATAAACCCCTAGGTGTAGAAAAAGCTGTAAAAGGTTTGGCACGTTCAGTTAGCGGAACTTGCCAATAACCTTTAGACAAATCTAGTTTGGTAAAGAATCTAGAATTAGCAAGTTTATTGAGTAGCTCTTCTAATGAAGGCATAGGTTCAGCGTCGAACTTCGTAACTTGGTTCAATTTGCGATAATCTACGCAAATGCGAATGTTATTATCCTTCTTTCGAACAATAACCATAGACGAAGAGTATGCTGAAGTGGATGGTTCAATGATTTCCAAACGTATCATTTCATCCAATTCTTTTTCGACTTGAGACTGGAAATGGATAGGTATTGGATAAGGTCTGACTCTGATAGGATTATGATCAGTTAGCACAATGTCATGTTCAATGACATGTGTGTGTCCCGGGATGTCTGTAAGAACATCCTGAAATGTTTGCAACATCGAAGAAACTTGTCGATGTTCCTCAGCGGAAAGATTTGGAGAAACGGTCACGTTTTTCCAAGATTCCGTAGAATAAAGTGGGACCATAGGAAGAGGAAGATTGACATCAGAAAAAGTAGTTTCCTCATCCTGTATAACTGACAGAGATGAGTACTGACCATGAGGTGCTTGAGAATTGTCCGTTGCCTGGAAAATAGGCTGCAAATAGTCAGGTCTTTCATAAAATTCCGTGAGCATATTTATGTGGAAAGTTTTATGCTTTCCATCAATATCGACAACATAGTCGACATCAGAAATTTTGGAGACTATTGCATATGGACCTTTCCATGCAATTAGAAGTCTGTTCTGCCTTGAAGGAAGTAGAACGAGAGCTTTGTCACCTGGACAAAGTTGTCGTAGACATCTATTTTTATTTGCCTTTTCTTTAGCAAATTCGGATGAAGAAGTTGCTAGTTTGCATGCCTCGATGATCTTTTGCCTAAGAGCAATGACGTACTCATAAGAAGATTGAGTTTCATCGCTAATATTATCGGCAGTGATTAGATCGTGAAGTAAAGACATAGGGCCGCGCGGTTGCGCGCCAAAGACAAGTTCAAAAGGGGAAAACCCTGTATGTTCATTGGGGACCTCTCTATACGCAAAGAGAGCCGCGGGTAAGACCCTGTCCCAATCCTGAGGATGATCCTCAGTTATCTTACCAAGTAAAGTTTTCAGAGTCCTATTTAAACGTTCGACTAACCCATTAGACATTGGGTGATAGATACTGCTGAGAGACCTTTTAATATGTAGCATAGACATTACCTGTGACATAGTGTCTGATATAAGTTGAGTGCCATGGTCTGACAATATTTCTCCGGGAAAACGCAAGCGAGAAAATATCAGCCAAAGAGCGTCTGCGATATCAGCAGTTGAGATGCTCTTGAGAGGTATTGCCTCTGGCCAACGTGTGTACATATCGACACATGTAAGAATAAATTGATGTCCTCTAGCTGACTTAATTCTAAAAGGACCGATAATATCTATTGCCATTTTTTGAAAAGGGCGAATAGGAATGTCAGCAGCCTGGATAGGCGCAGCATGTCGTGGTCCTTTAGATTTGACCTCCTGACATACTTTGCAAGAGCGACAGTAAATTCGTATGTCCTTGCTCACAAATGGCCAAAAGAAAGCCGCAAGAACCCTCGACTTTGTACGGGAAAAACCCATATGTCCAGCACATTGCGAGTCATGAGCATGTTGCAATATTTGCAATCTCATGCTCTTGGGCACAAGAATTTGTGAATGAGTGGACGTAGTCGAGTCTTGTACCATACGTACAAGTACGCCGTTCTTCATAGAAATCCAAGATTTTCTATTAGTATTCTGATTAGGATCACCTTTTTTTGCTAGAATGAAGAATTTTTGTAAAGACGGATCTTCTTCTTGCAATTTGATAAATGAGTCACGTGTAATAGTCAAGTGACTATCTTGGTCATTTACTTCATCATTATTAGTTAATGAAGTTTGAGGTGGATCCAGAGCATGTGCTCTTGTGACCACCGCATTGGTAGCTTCAATGTTTTGCTCTTCCCAAACAGCAATCTGCTGTGGGGTACATTCCCTAACTCCGTGAATACGACCAATAATAAGGTCCGCAATAGGATTTGGAAGTAGACACGCGTGGACCTCTCCCGTGAAGAAAGGAGTAGCAATATGTATTATGGCAGTAGGATACTTTTCCAACGTGCCACCAAATGTGACACATTTTATGACCTTTCCTGTAGCACAGGATGGATCTACAAGAGATTGCCTAACACCAACAGTAGTACATCCAGAATCAAACAACACTGAGACTGGATTACTATTTACAAGCCCCTTATGTAATATAAGAGAACCTCTCCCATCATGAGCAACATTAGCAGGAAGAGCGGGCAAAGGATGACCACAGCTTAGAGTACTAACGGTCTTCGGATCAAATAAAGTACTGCATTGGATACATTTATTTGCTCTACCAAAATCAAAAGATGAGCATCCGATAGCATTATGGTCTTTATCACTATTAATCTGTTTATCTGCTCCCTGAGATTCTTGTTGAACAGAATTCGTCTGTTGATATCTTTTTCTCTTATGTTGCGATCTACCGCGACCATTATTGCCTCTGCAATTATCATTAAAGTCCCTACTGTAATTTTTATCCTGGTTTGAGTTCCAGTTTCCATAACTGTCATTACCATCTCTATGCTGTTGAGAACCTCTATTATCTTGGTATTGAGGTCTCTGCAAAAAATATTTCCCTCTATGCCGATTACCTTTGTGAAAATTTCTAAAGTTAACCGGAGTAGAATACCGTGTAGTATTAGGTTGTCTGCAGTTCTGGAAGAAGAATCACCCTGGAATTGATTACTATGGTTCTGGGCATAATTACGGTTACTCTTTTTATTGAAATTTTGCTGGCTACCCTGAAATTTACGCATAAAATTTGGGCCATAAGGTGCTGCCGAAGCAAGTGGCAGACCTTCTTTTACTTTAGAGTTGCTAATGGTTATGTGAGGATGCGCAGTAACATACTGGCTACAGTATTCTTCCATTTCTTTTATGTTTTTAGGCTTACGCTCATGAAGAAAAGAAAGAAAAGCTTCATTAACAGAAGACATGACCTTGTCTCTAAGTAGTAAATCCATAAGGGCTTCAAATGTACTTTCTGTCTTAGACAACTCAACCCATCGTAAAAAAGTAAGACGTATGCTTGAGATGAATTCAGAGAATTCAACTCCAGTTTCTGGTAACATGTTTTTAAATTTAAGACGATATCCGTCCTCGTTAAGTTGGTACTTCTTTAACAATGCCGCCCTGACAACCTCATAGTTGTTTTTTGTCCGGCACATCTACCATACTCAACAAAGTCAAAGCATCACCTCTAAGTATCTTGGACAGATGATAAACATATAATGTTTTATCTATATTATGCACATTACATGCACTTTCAAATCTATCTAGATAAAATGTTATATCATCGATTGAGGGATTAAATGCTGGTAGATTAAGTTTGAAATCCTTAGCATTAGTCTTATCTGACACCTTATTTGCATCATTAGCATTACCAGTGTTCAATAACTTTAACTTCTCTAACTCTAAAGCTAAGAGTTTTTCTTCATGCTCCATTTTTGCTTTTCTCTCATCAGCTTCTCTTTGTAACCTTCTTTCTTCAGCCTCAGCCTGTAACTTTCTTTCTTCAGCCTGAGCCTGTAACTTTTTTTCTTCAGCCTGAGCCTGTAACTTTTTTTCTTCAACCTCTATTTCAAGTCTCTTATTTTCAGCTTCTTTTTCAAGCCTCTTCTCCTGAGATTCTGCTTCTCTTTTTTTGTTTTTCCATTTCCATTTGTAATCTTTTTTCATCTACCTGCATCTGCAGTTTTAAATTTTCAGCATCTATTCTCTTTTGTTCAGTTTGTTCTTTCATTTTCTTTTCCTCCGACTTCAATGCCTTGGCATATTGAACAGTCGCAAATTCTTCTAATTTATCACCAGTCTTCCCAAGGGTTTTACCCTGCTCAATAAAGTACTCAAATGTAGACATGATGTCTAAAATGTGAGTACAGAACCTGAAATAATTAATTATCTTATTTCAATCTTAATAGCAACAAGACTTAATAAAGTGCTTGTATAATCACTATGTTTACTCCAATCTCTGTGGGAAACAAGACTTGACACCAACTTGTATTATCAAATGTATAATAATATCACAAGTCACCTCTTAATCATCAGTGCACTACACAAATCAGTGCATAACCATCAGTTATTTATCATAACTGCACTACAATAGTGCATAAGCAAAAAACCACCAGTTAGTTATGATATGTGCACTATAGACCAATAGTGCATGAGCATATATGTAACAATAGTGAAAGCTAACTATGCAAGAACTATGTAAACAATAACAAGACAATGTAAACAATAACAAAGGTCACCAACAATGTAAACAATAACAAAGATCAAAGTCAATGTAAACAACAACAAAGATCAAAGTCAATGTAAACAATAACAAAGATCAGAGTCAATGTAAACAACAACAAAGATCAAAGTCAATGTAAACAATAACAAAGATCAAAGCAATACGAAAACATTCGCATAAGTCAAATAAATAAACAGCGAAAACTAAAAAGAAATATGCGAAGATATGACAAACAAATGACGCTACAGTGTATAGACAGCAATTTTGTAAAGAATTGAATAATAGAAAAGAGGAGACCTACAAATACAAACAAATGAAATCGAAACTAAAAAAACAGAAAGAGAGAGAGAGAAAAAAAATATACAAAAAACGAAAATAAAGCACAACTCGTCACAACTAAACAGATATAGCAACGATTGTCGCTAGCAAATTTCACAGTAGGAAATTCGCACAGTCCCTAACGAAAACGCTAACAGTAGAACCTCTGTGACGTGGTATCTTCTACTGAAAGACTCCGCCCAACCGAAAAACCCGCTGAAATATAAACATATAAATATTCAAATACAAATAACATTTAACATGTAACATGTAAACAGTGTGAAAAATGTGAGAGACAGAAGGCTCAGTTAGAACATAAGGGCACAGTTCACAAACAAAACAGGCCACTTAACTTCTATGAATCCACAACGTCAGCACAGTTCAGAACAGGATGTGATCAGCATTCTTAGGACAATGATCCAACGTTGATCCATATCTGCTCTCATAAACTGCCACGACGACGGAAATGAGCTTCTGACAGAAAAACAGCTTCTGAACTTGACCTTCTGAATTGACTTGAGCACTTGACCTTCTCAATCCGGAACAGTTGTTACGGCACTTGTCCTTCTTCCTAACAGATCAGGAAATCGATTTGCTCGGCACTTGTCCTTCTATCGTAGGAAAACTGCCAACTTGACGAGCAACGCCGGGTATTTTGAAACAATTTCCAACTTTCAGCAACGCCGGGTACTTTCAAAATCTTTCATCAATTATTGAGGTGATGAGTTGAAACTGTAATGTTGAAAGCTTGATGATGATGTCTGGGTTTGTTGACCCCCTTGATAGCTGGTACCAGAGTAAACCAACAATTGGCCACCAAAAATGATAATGGTGCGCCAAAATCCCAGGTACGTTAGCTCCGTTATAACATACTACAGTTCAAGGAATGTCTGCATTCAACAATATTATTTAGGCCAAATTGATAGTCATGTAGGATTCAATACTCAATAGTTCTATTGTAAACAGATAGCTTCTGTATATTCGATATCATAAAGTTCTGGTTCATGAAGCTGTATAAATAATATATATATATATATATATATATATATATATATATCTATCTATATATATATATATATATATATATATATATATATATATATATATATATATATATATATATATATATATATATATATATATATATATATATATATATATATATATATATATATATATATATATATATAGCACAGATCTGGGTGCCTAAGGTTCATACATATAACTTCTGCAACAGTGTCAGCTGCAGATCATCAATGTTCATAGACAATAATAAATGCTCCCTTCCTGATGCTAGCAGATCAGATGTGTACAATAAGTCCGTTTACTGTCTGCACGTGAATAGCATACATGGAATACAGGTCAAACCGACCCTTATAACCTTCCTAAGTCTAACCATCTGACTTGGACGTGATCTCTGATATAACGAATCCTGGAACACAGACAATAGTCTTGTTGGTCTAGAGCGACCCATATATATATATATATATATATATATATATATAACTAGTTCAGGTATAAAGATACCGGTGGCGAAAATCCTAGTCAAAGTACCTCTCCATTTTGAATCACACAGGCGAGGAAGGAGCCACAAAATGACGAACTTCTAGATGATAGCATAAAGTTCAATACAAGAGGAATTACCTTTCTTCGGAAATCAACCACGAACATATGCCTCCAGGCAGGCTTGAATAATACTGGGAAATAGTCTAGTTAGCTAACTAACTCACAAAGACAATGTATTTCCCTCAGAAAATCACCAGACGCACATTGCGTCCGCTCGCTGCTCAGACCATTTCTCAACTCCCGAGCTGGGCGGAACACACCAAACGAACTACCAGTTTTGACATGCGCAGAACTCCAATATCTGAGTCGCCGCTCACATAAGACGATTCTAAGAACATTCGAGATAAAAGTCTTACACAGTCGCGCCTTTTATGGTCATGAACAGAAGCGTTAAGACAGGTTTCAGACATCTACAACAGTTGACTGATACTACCAAATAAGGAGATATGGTCACGCTTCGTTCAAGAAATTATAGACCGAACGTGTCTCTATACAAGAGAAAGCAAACTCATAAAAAAAATTGTAGTCTCGATATCTCGGGTTATGTCCCTTTGACTGTAAAAAACATAATACACCTTTCAGTCAAAAAATGATCATACATACGAAAAATGATCATACAAAGACTTTGGAAAAAGTAATTATTTGTGCGTAACACTAATCAACTTAGAATTTAAACAAACAATGTCAAACAGTACTTTATTTATCTTTTATAGATGTAGTATTCTTCTGTTGGTAGCTGCGAGTCCCGAATTATTGAAGGAAGTCTGATGGAGAAGGCATAACTTCTAGATTGGCAATCACTTCTTCATAGCGCTTCTTTGCTGGAGATTCTGATGTACTTCTTATAGAAGCAGGCCTTTTTGCTGCTCGCGTATAGCTTTCGATGGACAATGCACTAAGGCTTTGGGGTGATGTAGTTGCAAGAGGACTTTCTGCTGCACTACTTGCGCGTGAAATGCGACAAAAGACTACACTTGAGTCTTGAAGTATACAGCGTAGGAGAGAGCACAGGGAAGCGACTCTGCGCCCACGCGATTTCGAAAAAAAAGTAATGTCTGAGAAGCGTCGTATGAGCAAGTCAAGGGTGTTAATTGAAAACCGTCGTATGAGCGTTGTATTATGGAAATGGGTGTTAATTGAAAACCATCGTATGAGCGAGTCAAGACGTTGTATTATGGAAATGGGTGTTAATTGACAACCGACGTATGAGCGAGTTAAGCCGCCGTATCATGAACGCAACTGTAAGTTGAAAACCATCATATGAGCGAGTCAAGCCGTCGTATCAAGAACATGATTGTAAATTGAAAACCTTCGTATAAGCGAGTCAAGCCGTCGTATCATGGAAAAGTGTAAATTGAAAACCGTCGTATGAGCGACGCGTCCGAAAGAGAATCGTCGTAAAGTAAGGTATGACTGTGCATTCAATCGACACAAATCAAGATTAAACACTTAAAAACAGGAAGTGATTTTACAATGACCCTGTAAATACAGTATGTTTGCCGCTGGCTACATGGAATCTGTAACAGGCTGAAGGAAACGATCGCCAAATCTGGAGACATGGGGTGAGAGAAAAGTGCACCGCTCATTTTTTTATTCATTACCGGAAGGGCTTCAATGCGGGAAAGTCCGGATTTGTTCTAGATCTGTGACCTAATTTGATGACCTGCCTATATAAACGTGAATTTCTCTGGCTAATTCTGTTTTCCAGACGTCGAGGATACACATTACAGTAGTCGGCCCTTGAAATTTGTTTTCGGCATTTTAAATGATGTTTACATCCTAGAATCAGGTTTTATTTTTTTATTTTTCGGGTAACCTTTCAGTTGGTTTAAGTTTCTTTAAAAACTACTGCTTGCGTAATGTTTTGTTGATTCCGACGCCCGTAAATGTTATTACTGTTGATAGCGACATATTGGTACAATTAACTCTGGTATTTCTTCTTTCTCTGTTTAAACCACTTTTATTTATGATCACCCAAGCTTTGTTTATTTGTCAATTTTTAAATCTTTGACGCTCAAAATGTGTAATGTTCTATTCAGTGGCGTACTAAGGGCGTTGCGAGGAGGGCGATCCGCTCCGGGTGACAGCTGGGGGGGGGGGGGGGGGGGGGGGGGGGGGGGGGGAGGGAGAATGCCATCAGACACCATTATGGTAGTACTGTACTGTTTAATAATCTAGTTGCAAGCGTTATATATATATATATATATATATATATATATATATATATATATATATATATATATATATATATATATATATATATATATATATATATAATAGATATAAAAATATATATATATACGATATGACGAACTTTTGGTTAATGGTAACTACTAGCCAATCACTTTTATTTTAAACAACCGAATGGTTTGGATTGGTTTTAAGGACCATCACCATTGCACATGGACAATTCCGTAAGTGCTCATCCCATAAATCACACAAGGAGAGAATCTCAGCACAGCGCACGAACTCCGTAGCACCGGCGATGATCCAATTGTGTGTATACAGAAATCACACATTGTATAAATATTTTTTTTCTGGTGGGTGGATTTCCTAATGTTTTATTGTTGCCATGGCAGCGGCCGAAATAGAATGGTATGGGAAACCTTTTTCCTGATTCTTGATTGTTTGTTTATTGTTTTATTTATTTTTTATGTACATTTAGTAACGACAATTTTTTTTTAAAAGGGCCTTTGTCACGGTTTTGACTGTTAATTTTATTTTACCAGCACGTCCCATTTTTCTTATCTATTAATGTTCTGGTTTCCTCGATTTTTTTTTTTTTTTTTTTTTCACTTTCAGTTTTCTCTTCTTCCTGATTTTACCTACGCAGCCCATGATTCCCTCTCAGACACCACCCGCGGTTTTATTTCGTTCTGGCCTTCATTATAAATTCCCCACTTGGTCAGTAGTGGATCAGCTTACGATATATTGCCTAAGCTGCACCTGGTGTTGTCTGACTAGGTGAACGTTCTTGCTGGTAACAGTGTTTAATTACGAGCGAGAAATAGATCTTTGAAGCGAACCGCTAGCCTACAGTCGGTAGCGGAAGAAAAGGGGAGACAAAACTCAGGTTCGTTCTGAGAGATTTTGTTGTGGCCCCTGATCGCTTGTCTATGAAACTTTCTCGCGGCTGTTGTCTTCTGATGTAGACTTTTGAATAACCTTTGTCTTACTCATGATTACGGTGTACGCCGAACATCTGTGGGAACAGGCGATGTCAGGTGTCTGGGGGTAGCGTCTCTAGTAGACTATAAAATTAGATAGGTTTACTCAGTCAAGCACACTCGTAAAATTGTCCTGCCCGTAGATGACCAAATGAGACTAAGGCAGATGTTAGCACAGCAGAACTAGATTGTGTTGCCTATTTCTCGTCATCTCGGGGTAAGTAGATATCTTTTATAATATATATATTCATGTTAGCTATTATAAATACCTGATAGGAGTGTGACTTGGATTATGTTAGGTGATTTCTCCCGGTAATTAGTTCAGTGGTAATGTAGCGCCGTTCACCGCCTTAATTAAACCGGTGCTTAAGCAGTACGTGTCTCCCTGTGTTATGGTTTACAATGGGTTAATGGTAAACTTACGATAACAGATACTTACTAGACATAACCTCATAGTCCGTTCAGTGCTTACCATGGGTTAAGAGTAAGTTAAAAGCATCATTACTTTAAGGAAATGTCAGTGGTGTAAGTTATTCACTTAAAATGGATAGTGATGTGCGTGCGCTATAACCCTGAATTAACAGAGGTAGTACCTTATTACTTTCTGAGAGAAAACTTCTAGTGGTTGTGTGGAACTTTATATGCCTATTTGTGTAGTTAGACACCAGTTTAGAACTTTCACAGCAATCCAAAAAGCAGACACCAGCTGGAGATATAATTATATCTTATGTCTAAGTCACAACTGTATTTTTATAGCAATAACATTGCATTTTCCATGTATTCATTCTGGGAGGTTATTACTTTTTCCCTTTTTGTGTATCGACCCCAAGGGGCGCATACCATTTATTATGTAATGTTAAATGCTGTATTCTATGTAAATTCACTTAATGTTGTAAGATGAATCACATATCCAGTCAGCTGGAACTACAGGGTTAGATATACCTTATGTTGAGTTGGAAGAGGACGGAGTAGATTTTGCTCTCAGAACATTTACTGACAGGTACATGTGTGTACAAAATATATTAGCCTACGCAGGCGCACGCTGATAATTGATACAGCATTTGTAACAGGAGGGCGACTCACATGGATAAAGACAGCCCGAGACTATCATAGCAAATGACAACCATAATTGTAAATTCCATAGTGGAGCATAACTGTTTATTATAACGTTATTGTAATTTTATTGTTTGCTTGATGTAAAAGCCGTTTCGTTTGGATTTCAGTTTCAGGGCACCACATTGCTATCGCAGGATTCCAGTCAGGCGAAGAACGTCACATTCTCTTCGATCTAGCGGTTTCTGAAAGCAATTATCACCACGAGTTGTCACCCATACCTGAAGTAAAACCCTTTTGTCAACGCCCATCACTCTAATGAGAAATAAGCTCACGCAGTGTTTAACGAGCCATAGCAAATCTAAAAATCTTATTTGGCAGTAGTGGTTTTCTACTCGCCTCTTTATCATCAGTCAGAGCATTGGGACTTCCAACATATCTATCAGCCCAGCGTCTTCAGTAGAATTTAAATCACCAGACTTTGTGCTTAAACGGAGCACTCAGTCACAAATAAGAGTTCAAGCCAGCCCAACCGGATTTAACACCAAGTACGCAGGCCTAATTTCACGCGCCGGGATAATAACGCAATGGACCATTTTTCCTAAAGTGACTTCGTCTTGTGTGTGTTTCTGGTCATTTAAAACCCCGCACGTATGAGCGGTCAGCCGAAGATAGACAGAGTCATCTACAGCCTATCTCGTCATTAGGGTGTAACCACAGGTGCAAGGATAGCACCTACAGTGGATTTATTAGTGTATTTCATCACCTATAAGAGGATATATACATATAAAGACACTAAATGGAGCTATTGAATCGGGTTCCCCAAACGCGGAAGGATTGAGAACTGTGTTTATTTTATTTCTCTGTGTTCTACAGGGGTTTGTGTGTGTTGGTGAATTGTTTTGTCCATTTGTGTTTAATTTGTTATTTGGTAACGATGTGAATATTGATACATTTATTATGTTGTTGTGCTGATACACTTATTTTTCATATGTTTTCTTCTTTCAAGAACCTATAATAAATGTTTTACGCATTTATTAACGCGCTGTTCACGACCCTTCATCCATACTTAATATTACAAGCTCTTACTATCGTCTCTATTTTTGACAGGAGAAAGGAGAGAGAGCGGGTGGTGCTTAGACTATATAAGTGTGTTGAGGCTTCGAGAGAGAGATAACTTTAATAAATCCTCTTCCAGGTTGGTCTCAAGTTCACCCTATTTACACAATATCTATGTGTAATGTATAATTTTGTCAGTTCACTATCATTGTCGATTTCACTACAATTGTCTAACTCGACAAATACTCTAACACCTTTAACTCAACCACGACAGCCCTAATACATGTTTTTTTTTTCTTTTACTTGTTTCAGTGTTATGCAATGTTCTATAACTTTCCTACACAACGTAATTGGTTGTTTTCGCTTTATATATTTTTATATCTTTGTAAACTAATAAATTCCATTTTCGCTGGCCATTTAATATAGCGAAAACAATTCATTTTCTTAAAAAGAAGTATTTATACGACAAATTTTACTTCACTTTATCTCTCCATGAGAAAAACGAAAGAGTTAATTTTACTCAGTTAATGTTTTTGCATCTTCACTTTATTTAAAACAGAATGCTTTAAATTCATTCATTCCGTTCAACCTCTTTCAACTCTCCACGGAGTATAAGCCTTCAACAAACTCATGCTAAGTTTTCCTATCCAGTATCATGAGCTCAAGGTCATTCCGTCTCATCTTTAACCCCTTCATATATGTCTCCAGTTCTTTTCTCCGTGTATTATTTGGTCATTTTCTTCCTATTTTACACTGAGGATTCCGGAGAAAGGACTGCCTGGAAATGCTATCAACAGGTTTCATCAATGTTTGTCCTATCCATCTCTAGCGTTTTTTTTTCTTATCACTTGTTCTACTGGCACCTGTCTGGTTCTTGTCAACAGTTCCACATTAGTGAGCTTGCTATAACATTTTACTATTCCCACACAAGCATCCATTTATGAAAGTCTGTAAAGTTTTTGGTTGTTGTTTTTGTTGGTCTCCAATAGGACTGACTTGACATTTCAATTGAACATTCTAATTTTTTTATGTTGGACCTGATTTCTTGTTATCTCCATATATTTCCCAAATACAATGAAATATAGCGTTATCCATCAATAATAGCCAGTGTAAATTGTGAAACTATTTGAGTTTTATTTCATTACGCACCGCATGGTTGTTTTCATTTTATATCAGAAAGTCAGCGGTTCATGAGCAGCAAAGAAATCCTTGAATGTCATGGAGAAATCTACTAATGTCAAAGACAGCGGAGAAAACTATAAATATCACGGACAGCGGGGAAAAGCCAGCTTTTAATGGCAAGCAAAGAAAGCCACGAACGCCATGGACAACAGAGAAATCCAGGCACGCCGGGAAGATCGAAGTAAGTCACGCATTTCATCGACAGCGAAGAAAATCACACGTGTCATGGGAGCGAAGAAAAACACACATATCATGGGCAGCCAAGAAAAGCCATGAATGTCATTTACAGCGAAGAAAAACACACATGTCATGGACAGCGAAGAAAAACACACATGTCATGGGCAGTGAAGAAAAGCCACGAATGTCATAGACAACGAAAAAAAAGGCACGTATGTTATGGACAACACAGAAAGACATGCATGTCACAGACAGCGAAGAAAACCACGCATATTACAGACAGCAAAGAAGGCCACGTACATCACAGACAGCGAAGAAAGCCACGCATATCACAGACAGCGAAGAAAGCCACGCATGTCACACAGCGAAGAAAGCCACGCATGTCACAGACAGCGAAGAAAGCCATGTATGTCACTGACAGCACAGAAAGCCTTGCATGTTACTGACAGCACAGAAAGCCACGCATGTCACAGACAGCAAAGAAAGCCACGCATGTCACTGACAGCAAAGAAAGCAACTGCATGTCATGTCACTGACAGTGAAGAACGACACGCATATCAGGGACAGTGGATAAAGCCACGTATTTCAGCGCCATCTCCACAAAGAAGATAGGCTACATAGCATCTTTTGTCTCTTATCTTGATGGCGCACATTGATAGACAGACTATTTCCTGTCCATCTCTTGATGCTATCTTCTCACTTAACTCTTTCAGTCCCAAGCAAAAAAGTGGGTTTGGCCCAAGCAAAAATGGCTACCCCAGTGCATTTTTATTGTTGTTTGGAAAAAAAAAAATTTAAAATGTTCATATGCATAAATAACCAAAAGTCCAAAATGGATGGCTATACTTTAAGAAAATAGAGTTTCTGAGTCTTTCTCTTGCACGCTTGTCTTCGACTCTGTCTTAAAGTATGGTCTTCAGCAAGGTGTTATGTCTTAGCTTTTAACAGGATAGTAAATTCAGCAAGTTATGTTCGTTTTCCTCAGACATCTGGTTGTCTCCATGTAAATGTGTACGTTTGTCTTTTCTTCAAGACTCACTGTCATACGATAAGACAGATTACATGTTACATTGTAGTAATATTGTTACTTTTATTTTATTTTATTCATTAAAACAAATGTATTGGATGGGAAATGTATTTTTGTGGGAATTAGGCTAATGGAGGCAACATGGGGTTTACTTCTACATTTGACACTCCTCTTCTAATCACACCATATATTTTTTATTCAGTTTTATCAATATCCCTGCGGCTTTAAATGTCATGTTATTCATTTATTTTAAATGACATCCCACCAGTGTTTTCTTTCTCTCCCTAAAATAGCCATCATTTTTGTTGCTAACAAGAGTACAAGTCCTTTTGGTGCGTGAGACTTCTAGTGCGGTTTTTATGATCTCCTGTAGAGGAGGGGTTCTCATTCTTTTTCGGTGACCGTACACTCTTGGCTTTTAGTAAACCTTCCGATACCCTCTTGGCTTTTAGTAAACCTTCCGGTATCATCTTGGCTTTTAGTAAACCTTCCGGTATCATCTTGGCTTTTAGTAAACCTTCCGGTATCATCTTGGCTTTTAGTAAACCTTCCGGTACCATCTTGGCTTTTAGTAAACCTTCCGGTATCATCTTGGCTTTTAGTAAACCTTCCGGTATCATCTTGGCTTTTAGTAAACCTTCCGGTACCATCTTGGCGTTTAGTAAACCTTCCGGTATCATCTTGGCTTTTAGTAAACCTTCCGGTACCCCCTTGGCTTTTAGTAAACCTCCTGGTACCTCCTTGGATTTTAGTAAACCTTTCGGTACCCCCTTGGCTTTTGGTAAACCTTCCGGTACCCCCTTGGCTTTTAGTAAACCTCCCGATAACCCCTTGGCTTTTAGTAAACCTTCCGGTACCCCCTTGGCTTTTAGTAAACCTCACGATAACCTCTTGGCTTTTAATAAACCTCCTGGTACCTCCTTGGCTTTTAATAAACCTCCCGGTACCCCCTTGGCCTATAGGAAACCTTCTGGCACACCCTTTGCCTTTACGAAACATTCTGGCACACCCTTGGACTTTAGCTAATCTTCCCGCACACCCTATACAATACGGAAATAAATAAATTCTAGAGTTTACCATGAGTGGGCGCATATAAGAAAATAAACAAACAAATGTATTAATTTTTCACCAAGAAAATTTTATTTGGTAAAATAAATTTTTTAAGTATCATAAAGTTGTTAAATGTTTAAAACGACACAGTCAAGTAAATTAGCGACACCTTAAATTCTTTTTTTTTTTTTTCAACCAACAGTTTTAATCATGTAATTTCTTTTTTTAACCAAAGCCCGCAAATCATATTCAGCGTACATTCTGTTTCATTCTTTGCATTTGACTGAGAACAGGACTCGCAGTTCTCAATCCAGCCACACATTTTTCTTTGCACTAACAATACTTCTTTTAGAATATTTCTTCTTCTTCGTACGATCTCAGGTGTCTACTTGAATGTTTTTTAAAGAAAGCAATAGTCAGCTTGAGGCTGTTTGCATCTCTGTAGAGCTTTTAAACAAATGATACTGATATGCGCTTTCTCTGCTCCAGTTATGTTGGGCATCTTTAAAGCAGATGTTCAGCAGTCATTTTATCAGTGCCACAGTTACACTGATCGGTAGTTCCTAACTTTAGCTTGTTGAATAGATGGTATCTCAATCTGTTGTGGCCAGTGCGGAGTCTGAAGATTACCACTTTTTCTCTTCTGTTTAGATGGTAGTATGTATCCTTTTGTGAGTGATCTGGACACTCTGCATCCCATTTGTTTCTGTATCTGGTTCTGATAAATTTCTTTGCCTCTTCGAAAGTTATGCTTTTATCAGGCTGAGGTAGCTTTCCGCCTTCCTTTGCCAATCTGCCAGCCTCTTCATTGCCGGTGATCTTACAATGAGGTGGCATCCGTTGGATCACAACTCTTTTGAATCGTTGACATAGTTTGTGGAGCACTACTCTTAGGTCATCCAGGTCTGCATTATTGTGGCTTTCCAACGCTGCAATTACTGACACTACATCGGTAAAGAAAGCACCTTGTCTCTCTGTGCTTTTCTCTGTCATATATTTCAATATAGTTACTTATGACATATTTCCCGTACTCATTTGACAAGCTTCTTTTCCCCTCTAGAAGTACTTGTCCCAAAGTTGAGAATCCCTTCTGTAGAGCTTATTCGTTGGTCGCCTATTAATAATGTATCTGTAACATTGCGCAAGACATTTACGTTGTAACCCCTCGCTCAGCATTGCCTGTTTGTTTGTGGCTCTCCTGTCAGGATCTTTCACATTAAAAATAGATTCGGTGATAGATGACAACATTGCCTAATTACAAGTTGTATTTATTAGAAGTTACTCATCGTATTTTATATTCTTTTGACTACGGCTTCTGATACGAGTTTGGCAAAAGGACACATTGTTTTGTTTTTTTCCTGGACTGTTGTCAATATTTGTGTTTGTTAGCAAAACAACGATCTTATAATGTTTCCCTTTTTTTTGGTGAAACTTTAGTATAAGCTGTAAAACATACGAATGGGGGTTTATGAACTTCATGGTCGCCATTATGCATATAGTAGTAACTGCATTTTTTTTTTTTACCTTCATCCGCACGTTCTAGTTATCGTTAACTTAATCGTGTATCTTCAACTCAAGCCTGGTTGTTTTAATTATATATTTTAAGAGTAGTTTTTGTCAAATGTCGCGTCAGAGTACTAGCCTGGTAGTGCCATCTTCGATTTTTTCTTTGGTAATACGGCATTCCAGGCTTATATATATATATATATATATATATATATATATATATATATATATATATATATATATATATATATATATATATATATATATATATATATATATATATATATGTACTGCACACATTCTTTGGCTTCTTCCTTGGCAATGGGACACGTCAGGCTATTTGTCATGACGGACGCTACACTTTTTGGGCTTTTGTGTTCGGTTATATGACATTTTAGGTTATTAATCCCATAATGTGCACTCTTTGGTTCCTTTTTTGATAATAAGACTGTTACCACTATGTTGAGGGTTAACATGAGTGGTACATATTATGTTCAATTACTGTTGATGGTGGTGGAATGTTTCTGGTGGATGGTGTGGTATAACAAGGACTGACAAGTACAGAGTCAGTGAGGTCGGGCTTACGGATGGCCGACTGATGTGTGAGTAAGTGACTGTCAACAAACGCGAATGTAAAAAGGTTCTGGCATACCAACACAGGCTGGAACCACACACTACAGTAAACGTACGAGTCAGGAAACGTTGCAACGACTGGTAACGTTCAAATAGTTTATTACGCCACAGTCACGTAAACATCATGGTAACATAGGACGACACTTCATAGCAAATCAGGGTGAATCAGATAAGTAAGTTCATTTCGTAGACATACAGCAAAAATAGTCATCCAAACAAAAGACAGCGTGCATCGCAGTCTCAATAGGCTGTAGAATGCAGTAACTCATAGTATAAATTCCTTCAAAAGCAATATCCAAAGATTCAGCTACAGGTACACAACTCAAAGTACAAAGGCTGAAAACACAGCAGCTCACGTTTCATAAAGGTTTACATCAATATTTTTATAAGTGAACTCCTGTGAGAAAGAACTTTCCCAACAATAATCTCTTTATCTTTACTTCAAAAGAATTATCCTCTTTAATTATCAAATTCCCTTCATAGAAAAACACAAATACGACGGGACACACTAGCGAGAAGGAACGACCTTCTCCAAGCTCTGCCCGCAAAAAACTGCACGCAATCTCAGTTGCTTAAAACAGTTCAGTCTATAAGAATTCATTCAAGCGCTAACACGCAGCTTGAGATGTGAGCTGGACTCATCCGCTTTTCTTCCCTCAAACTATTTCATAGAACCTTCGACCAGATTCCTATCATATTTTTTTTTTTAAACAAGCTAACAGCTAGTCAGTAGAGCTGTGTTCAAAAAATCACCGAGCATTCATCTCATCACAAAAAGTGTGCTTACAGGGGTGTATACAAAAAACCGACCCGTACCTACAAATCTTTTAACAGTTAACTCCCCTTAATAAAACACGACTTAACAATGACATGACAAGTTTTTAGTTTTATAATGTACACAGTCTTTAGCTTCTTGCTTGGCTAAGTCTTTTGAGCTAAGTAATGCCCATCTAGATCTCGGTGCCTGATAGTGGTAAACAAAGAAAAGAACCACCATACCCTATTACTTCTTCTTTTATCATTAGCCGCCAAATGTCAAGGCAGTCAGTGGCCATTACGCCTGGTGGCGTCTTGTAGGGCAGCAACAAACTGATTCCACTTTGCTCGGTCGGTAACCATCCTTCGTACAGTGCCCCAACTCTGGTTCATTCAAGAATGAAAAAAATACCCTATTAACCATGACATAAAAGGCAATTAAGAGGGATTTGGCTTGGATATAGTCTAATCTATATTTTAGATGGTCTGTTGGTTTGTCCCCTACAGAAACAGGGGACGCAACAATGTTTTTGATAATGAAAGTTATATATTAATTGTATTGTTTTCTTTAACATTAATCTTGGGTCACTATATCAATGAATTTCCCATTAAAAAAAGGGAGCCAACAAGATCAGGAGTCGAAATGTTGTTGTATACAACAACCCCTCCCCTAAAAAAAAAAAAAAAAAAAAAGAAAGAGGACTGTTACGTGCAGTCTTTGATATCTTACAATATTATACATAGGTAATTTTTTAGTGCTTAAGGGAAAGTCATTATTGAGTTACTTCCCTTGAACTCCGCGGATAAATACATTTTTACTGCGATTTATTCGTTGTTTGGGTAATAATAGATTGTTCTTGCTTCAGAATATCTATGGCCTGAATTTATGTGTATTGTTTGTCTGAGTAGGACAAGTCTGTCTTATATCTGTATATCTTTACATATCTAGGTCGAACTATATGTTCTGTTGTCTCTAGAGAGGTCAAAGGCTATTCGGCGGATGTGTCGCTTGAGTGGGGTGATTTGGCTTCGTCCTGATAGGGAATGTGTGTGTTTTGCTATGTCGGCTTGATGCCTTGAAAAAGTGATCTCAGTGGTTTTGGGGAAAGTGATAGTCGTCTAGACCTATCGTGTATGCTTTACCCCAGTGTTTATTCATCTTGCCAAGGAATGGCAGTTTCATATTCCCTCTACCAAGGTAATCAAAGATACTCTTATGAACTCTCGATCGAAGCCACCATTGTCGATAATTACGATTTGAATGTTTAAGAGAATATATTTGACTCGATGAAAAACGACTTCGATTCCTAGCAGCACTATATTCTGTAGAATGCAGTCTATTGTTCATGACCAAATCTACAGAGCAACGAAATGTTGTATGAATGACTAACTTTAGAACAGATTCATTATCTGTATTCAAACGTGAGTGACAGTTCACGAGTGGAGCCATCTTGGAACCAAAACATGTAGGACTTTCAAGAAGAGAAAAGGGATGCCCGTATTATCGCTTGATCAGTCCAGAGATCACTGCTACACATGAGAACCCATTGTTAGTGGTTCAATATTATTATATGGAAAAATATGTGCTGAACATTATGTTGAAGAATCGTTGCTAAACGAGATTAGGTTTAGAAGTCATCTGAAATATTGTTTACAAGCTGACGTGCTCAGTCAGTGACGTCAGATGATATATGTATGGGCGATACTGAGTGCTTGGCTATTGACAGTCCATTATACCATTATTCTACATGAGTGCCCATGTAACATTGCAAGACCATTTGTCCACTGTACTATGATGTATTATGGCAACCTGTGATTTGTCACTATCTGTGCTGTCGAGTGTGTACGTCCAATTAAACTTTAGAAAAGGTACACAGTCGTTGGTGTCGATGACTTCCGGTCATACATGAGTGTGAGAAGAGAACATTTGTCAACAACACGAACCCTTATCATCATTCGCACATTATACACTCCATCCATGTCTACACAACACTGCGTAGGTCAAGTTGACATTCCATACACTACAGTGGGGCAGGCAACACCATAGGGATCTTGTCAACTGATGATGATAGACGCCTGTCTTCCCGCCTAGGAGTGTTCTGGTGTACTTTATCAACATATATTATATCCAACTAAATATCAACTTTATCAACTGGTGGACCAGCTTTCTGGGTTTGACCTCGCAGAAATTCAGAAGTCAACAGATTACCGATACCAGACCGTTTCCTGTGGCTGATACGACACACTTGCAGTATTGGTTTGCTCTTTGTCAACGCTTCGTCACGTGACCTGTCAAGTGAATGCAGTATGTAGGTCAGCGTTGTTGACATTTTTTACATTAGACATTATAGAGTTTCACAGAACAGTTGGATCAATTCTTGTCAGTGTTAACAGAAAGACAGTATTTGTGAACTAAGAAGTCCTGGTTTCATCGATGGATCTTCTTGTTTGCCATATATGAACTTTAATATTTAAGGCCAGAATGTTTAATTGAATAAAGTGGCAGTTTGTTTGTTTTCATGAAAAATAACTTTGCCATTACTGTAAGACTGAGCCTATTTTGCAACACATACTATCATACACATAATTTATATATATATTTATGTTTACATGTTATTTGTTTGTATAGTATGTTAGTTTCTATGTCAGCGGGTTGTGTTTAAGGTTGGGCGGCGTCCTCACAACAGAGTATCCCACGTCATAGAGGGTCCGTTGTGGGCGTTTTCTATAGGTGCAATTTTCTTGATTGAAAATTTGCTGCGACAACTGTTGCTTTTGTGTTAGCTGTGAAGTCTGTAATTATTGTTATTTTTGTAATATTTCTTTGTTCTTTAGTTTTGTTTTGATTTGTTTGTAATTTGTTGGTCTAACCTTTTCTATCTTTCAGTTCTATTCATAATTTATATTCATATATTGTGACGTCATTTGTGTTGTTATTCTTTGCAGATTCAGTGATTATCTTCATTGATTTCCCTATTTGATTTATTTTGATTTCTGCAAACGTTCTTGTATTGTCAGTCCTATTTGTACTTTATGTATTCTGTTGGTTGACATATGTTTTATATGGGTATATTTCATAAGACACAATTGCCTGTGCACTGCACTTGGATTATGGTATAGACCAGTACCTGATTATTATTACTATTATACAAGACCTTATTAAAGGCTTGTGACCCACAGATATTGGGATAGTATACTGATTAATCAGGTCATTGAGAACTTGGGGTATTATTATTGATTCAGGTGATTAGTATTATTGTTAGGCATCATGTCTACTCTAGATTATTTCATTACTCAAGGGAAAGCTCTTGATAAGACTGGTCAACAATTAGAACAATGGGCAGTTGCTCAATATGACAAAGCATTAGCTGCAGAAGAGAAAAGATTAGCTGCAGAAGAGAAAAGATTAGCTGCAGAAGAAAGAAAGCTATGGCGGAAGAGAAAAGATTAGAAAAAGAAGCTGAGGCTGCTGCTGAACAAAAGAAATTGCAGATGCAGGTAGAGGAAAGGAGATTTGAAGCTGAACAAAAAAAATTGGAAAGAGAAGCTGCGGCTGAACAAAAAAGATTAGACAGTGAAGCTGAACAAAAAAGATTAGACAGTGAAGCTGAACAAAAAAAGATTAGACAGGGAAGCTGAACAAAAAAAAATTGGAAAGAGAAGCTGCGGCTGAACAAAAAAGATTAGACAGTGAAGCTGAACAAAAAAAATTGGAAAGAGAAGCTGCGGCTGAACAAAAAAGATTAGACAGGGAGGCTGAACAAAAAAGATTAGATGCTGAAGAGAAAAAAGCAATAAGAGAACATGAATTTGAGTTGGAGAAATTGAGATTGACAAGTATGAGTAATGTTAATCAGGCATCTAGTGGTAATGGTAAACCTTCTACTTACAAGGTTAAGGTTCCACCGTTCAATCAGTCCAGTGACGATATTACATTCTGGCTGGATAGATTTGAACGTTCTTGTCGTACACATAATGTGGATAAATCACAATACGCTAATCAATTATCAGAAAACTTGAAAGGTGAATCTTTGACTAGATTATGCCTTGTAGGAGAAGCAGATAAGGATAATTATGATGTCATTAGGGCGGCTTTGATAAAAAAATATCAGCTAAGTGAGGAAGGCTATCGCCTTTTATTTAAGACGATGGTACCTGAGACGGGGGTAGAATTCTCAGAATTCACTGCAAAGGCACGTCTCACAGTTGATCGTTGGATTGAGCTTTCCAAAACAGAAAAAACGTATGAAGGACTTATGGATTTGTTGCTCAGAGATAAGATTATGTCATGTGTGAACAAACCTTTCCTTGAATTTATACATGAGCGTAAACCTAAATCTCTAAAAGAAATGGAAGAATATTGTTCCCAATATGTCACTGCACACCCCGACGTGACTTTTGGCAACACTAAGATTAAGGAGAGTATGCCAGTTGCTTCAGCAACACCATACAATCCCAATTATTCACACAGATTTCAGGGACCTCAAAACAGATTTGATAAAAAAGGTAACCATAATAGTTATCAAAACCAAGGTAACCAATCATTTCAGGGTTCTTCTTCAAAGAACTGGAGACGACCTGATAGCTGATAGCTCTCGACACAGGGGGGGTGGTCATAATTATAGGAATTTCCGTAGAGGAAGTAATTATAGAAACTATCAGGGTTATCCGTCTTGGAGTCAACAAGATCATAATTACAGAGATACTCATTATAATGAATATGATAATGGTAACCAAGGGTACTATGACTCAAACCCAAATAGGGGTTACAATAGAGGTAACAATAACTACAGAGGTGATAATAACCGAGGTAGATCTCAATACAAAAGACATAAACCACATTTTCAGGCAAACTCTGCACAACAAGAGTCCCATGAAGCCTATAAACAGAGTAAAGATAATAATGATGCTAGTAATATGGCATGTGCCGCTTTTGATTTTGGGAGAGCATCTCAGTGCCCCCAATGCAAAACGTTATTTGAGCCAACCACAGTGTCTACTTTAAGCTGTGGCCATCCTCTTCCTGCTCTTCCAGCATCAGTCGCGCATGATGGAAGAGGTTCTCTTGTCTTACATAAGGGTTTAGTGAATAACAATCCAGTCTCTGTGCTATTTGATTCTGGATGCACCACAATTGGTGTTAGGCAGTCACTCGTAGATCCTTCCCGTGCCACTGGACAAGTAGTCAAATGTGTAACATTTGGCGGCACATTAGAGAAATACTCTACTGCTATCATTAGGATTGCTACTCCTTTCTTTACAGGAGATGTACACGCATGTCTTCTTCCGAATCCGATCGCTGACCTCATCATCGGTCGCATTCATGGAGTCAAGGAATGCACTCCGCAACAAATTTCCACGTGGGAAAGGCTAAAAACATGCAGATTGCTAACGCTGTAGTCACTAGAGCTCAGGCTCTTAATGTGCCTCAAACTTCATCTACTGAAGATAATGAAGTGCATAACCAAGATAATCCCTTGGTAATTTCTCGTGACTCGTTTATAAAACAGCAAGAAGATGATCCCACTCTGAAGAAATTCTTCATTCTTGCAACTAAAGGTGATCCGAATAAGGACACAAGTCGTAAATCGTGGATTACAAAGAAGAATGGCGTACTTGTACGTATGGTTCAAGACTCCATTACGTCAAGTCATTCTCAAATCCTGGTTCCCAAGAATTTGAGAGTTAAAATTTTGCAGCACGCTCACGACTCTCAGTGTGCTGGACACATGGGTTTTTCCCGTACTAAGTCAAGAGTCCTTGCGGCTTTCTTTTGGCCATTGGTAAACAAGGACATACGGATTTATTGTCGATCTTGTAAAGTATGTCAGGAAGTTAAATCCAAAGGTCCACGGCATGCTGCACCCATTCAGGCGGCGGACATTCCTATTCGGCCGTTTCAAAAAAATGGCCATAGACATTATTGGTCCATTTAAGATCAAGTCTGCCAGAGGACATCAGTTTATCTTGACGTGTGTTGATATGTGCACACGTTGGCCAGAGGCTATTCCTCTGAAGAGCATTACTACTGCTGATATTGCAGATGCTCTTTGGCTTATATTTTCTCGTCTGGGGTTTCCCCGGAGAGATATTGTCAGACCATGGCACCCAACTAATATCAGATACCATGTCTCAAGTAATGTCTACTCTGCAGATAGATAGATCTTTAAGTAGTATCTACCATCCAATGTCTAATGGTATGGTCGAACGCCTTAATAGAACACTTAAAAACTTACTGGGGAAGATAACTGAGGATCATCCTCAAGACTGGGACAGAGTTTTACCTGCGGCCCTCTTCGCTTACAGAGAGGTACCCAATGAACATACGGGATTTTCTCCCTTTGAACTCGTCTTTGGCGCGCGTCCGCGTGGCCCTATGTCGTTGCTTCACGATCTCATAACATCTGACAATATTGACGATGACACAAAGTCATCCTACGAATATGTCATCGCGTTGAGACAAAAGATTATCGAAGCATGCAAATTAGCAACTTCTTCTTCTGAATTTGCGAAACAGAAGGCAAGGCAATTTGCCAATAAGAAGAGATGCTTACGACAACTTTGTCCTGGTGACAAAGCATTTGTATTACTACCTTGTAGAAAAAACAGATTACTTATTTCTTGGAAAGGTCCGTACGATATAATATCGAAAATTTCCGATGTCGACTATATTGTCGATATTGATGGGAAGCATAAAACCTTCCACATCAATATGCTTACTGAATTCCATGAACGTCCGGATTATTTGCAACCCATTTTCCAAGCAACGGACAATTCTCCAGTACCACATGGTCATTACTCATCACTGTCCGTGATACAGGATGAGGAAACAAGTTTTTCAGATGTAAATCTTCCTCTTCCAATGATCCCACTTCATTCCAGTGAATCATGGAAGAACGTTACTGTCTCTCCTGATTTGTCTCTAGGAGAACAGCGACAAGTTTCAACTATGTTGCAAACATTTCAGGATGTACTCACTGACATCCCTGGACAAACGAATGTCATTCAACATGACATTGTTCTAACTGACCATACTCCTATTAGGGTTAGACCTTATCCTATACCTATACATTTTCAAGCACAGGTCGAGAAAGAGTTGGATGAGATGATAGATTTGAAAATAATCGAACCATCCACCTCTGCATATTCTTCGCCGATGGTTATTGTGCGTAAAAAAGACAATAACATACGTCTTTGCGTTGACTATCGAAAATTGAATCAAGTAACGAAGTTCGATGCCGAACCTATGCCTTTACTGGAAGAGCTACTTACTCGACTCTCCAAATCTCATTTTTTCACTAAACTTGATTTGTCTAAAGGATATTGGCAAGTTCCCTTATCTGAACGCGCCAAACCTCTCACGGCTTTTTCAACACCTAGAGGTTTGTTCCAATGGAATTTTATGCCTTTCGGTCTTATGAACGCACCAGCTACGTTCGTACGCATGATGCGCCGAATCCTATCTTATCGGTCAGATGTCATTGCATATCTAGACGACATCTGTCTTTTCAGCGATACTTGGGAAGATCACTATTCAGGGTTAGATGAAATGCTGTCTACTTTGCGTGAGCACAACCTGACAGCGAAACCCTCTAAAGCCTATATTGGTTTTAGCGAAATTTCTTTCCTAGGCCACCGAGTTGGTCATGGTTTCCTAAAGACAGAGGACCATAATACTAGTAAGATACTTAACATCTCAATCCCTAAGACTAAGAAACAGGTGAGAAGTCTGTTAGGTCTTATTCAATTTTATGGCAGATTCATTCAGAATCTATCCTCTATCATGGCACCTCTCTCAACACTTCTAAAGAAAGGTTCGCCTAATGTGGTCCACTGGTCTCAGGAATGCCAATGCTCTCTGGATAAGATTAAAACACTGTTTTCAACACCACCTATTTTAGTGCTACCCACTAAAGATAAGACATTCGTTCTTCGTAGTGACGCTTCATCCACTGGGATTGGAGCGGCACTAATGCAAGAGTACTCTGGAACTCTGCATCCTGTAATGTATATTTCCAGAAAACTTAATGCGGCAGAAAGGAATTATTCGGTTTTAGACCGTGAGCTATTAGCTATGGTTTGGTCGATCCTCAAACTACAGAGATTCCTTCTAGGCGCACATTTCATAGTAGAAACAGACCAAAAAGCTCTTACTGCTATACAGAGTAAGAATTTGAAGAGCTCGAGGTCTACTCGATATGCAATTGCTCTTCAACCTTTTCATTTCTCTGTGCGAGCTATTCGGGGATCAGATAATGTGATGGCAGACATTCTGTCAAGATGCCCACATGATTCCACATCACTATTAGGGCTTAGACTTCTTGATATGTCTAGTTCTATAGTAGTTCCTTTTCTATATCATGATAGATACACATTTGTAATTTAATAATATAATGATTGTATCACTACATAGCGGTTCATGTATGTTTATTCACCGCTGTGCTTTGATGATTTTTACTTAATAAATCATAAATTTAAGATATCTCATACGTAGTGATGATATGAATTTTTTAGGCATTGTGTAATTGCCAGAATTGTATTATACTTTGATGACACCTTCCTGGAAAAATATACTTGTAGAGAAATAATTTCTCTCAGTTTATGAGACACATTCTCACCAGTCGCTCCATAAGTCGACTTAGCCTCATATTAGGCGTTATAGGTATTCCTGATATTTTCATCTGCGCATTATTCATGCGTTGTGAGCCTATTGTACGTTGCTCCTAGATGTATTTCAAAAAAAAAAAAAAATGTTCCATTTTTTTTTTTTTCCCGGGGGGTGTGGTAAGACTGTTACGTGCAGTCTTTGATATCTTACAATATTATACATAGGTAATTTTTTAGTGCTTAAGGGAAAGTCATTATTGAGTTACTTCCCTTGAACTCCGCGGATACATACATTTTACTGCGATTTATTCGTTGTTTGGGTAATAATAGATTGTTCTTGCTTCAGAATATCTATGGCCTGAATTTATGTGTATTGTTTGTCTGAGTAGGACAAGTCTGTCTTATATCTGTATATCTTTACATATCTAGGTCGAACTATATGTTCTGTTGTCTCTAGAGAGGTCAAAGGCTATTCGGCGGATGTGTCGCTTGAGTGTGGTGTGATTTGGCTTCGTCCTGATAGGGAATGTGTGTGTTTTGCTATGTCGGCTTGATGCCTTGAAAAAGTGATCTCAGTGGTTTTGGGGAAAGTGATAGTCGTCTAGACCTATCGTGTATGCTTTACCCCAGTGTTTATTCATCTTGCCAAGGAATGGCAGTTTCATATTCCCTCTACCAAGGTAATCAAAGATACTCTTATGAACTCTCGATCGAAGCCACCATTGTCGATAATTACGATTTGAATGTTTAAGAGAATATATTTGACTCGATGAAAAAAACGACTTCGATTCCTAGCAGCACTATATTCTGTAGAATGCAGTCTATTGTTCATGACCAAATCTACAGAGCAACGAAATGTTGTATGAATGACTAACTTTAGAACAGATTCATTATCTGTATTCAAACGTGAGTGACAGTTCACGAGTGGAGCCATCTTGGAACCAAAACATGTAGGACTTTCAAGAAGAGAAAAGGGATGCCCGTATTATCGCTTGATCAGTCCAGAGATCACTGCTACACATGAGAACCCATTGTTAGTGGTTCAATATTATTATATGGAAAAATATGTGCTGAACATTATGTTGAAGAATCGTTGCTAAACGAGATTAGGTTTAGAAGTCATCTGAAATATTGTTTACAAGCTGACGTGCTCAGTCAGTGACGTCAGATGATATATGTATGGGCGATACTGAGTGCTTGGCTATTGACAGTCCATTATACCATTATTCTACATGAGTGCCCATGTAACATTGCAAGACCATTTGTCCACTGTACTATGATGTATTATGGCAACCTGTGATTTGTCACTATCTGTGCTGTCGAGTGTGTACGTCCAATTAAACTTTAGAAAAGGTACACAGTCGTTGGTGTCGATGACTTCCGGTCATACATGAGTGTGAGAAGAGAACATTTGTCAACAACACGAACCCTTATCATCATTCGCACATTATACACTCCATCCATGTCTACACAACACTGCGTAGGTCAGTTGACATTCCATACACTACAGTGGGGCAGGCAACACCATAGGGATCTTGTCAACTGATGATGATAGACGCCTGTCTTCCCGCCTAGGAGTGTTCTGGTGTACTTTATCAACATATATTATATCCAACTAAATATCAACTTTATCAAGGACATGACTGGAGTAGATGTGCTGGAGGTGAGATGTAAAGTTATATACAATACAGGACATGACAGGAGTAAATGTGCGGGAGGTAAGAGGGACAATGGGGGACATTATTTGAGTGGATGTGCTAAGAGTGAGAGGTATGGTGGAGGACATGATTGGAATGGATGTGCTGGAGGTGAGAGGTATAATAGAGGGCGTGATTGGAGTAGATGTGCTGCAGGTGAGAGGTATGCTGGATGACATAATTAGAGTAGATGTTGGAGGTGAGAAGTATGGTGGAGGACATGATTGGAGTAGATGTGTTGGAGGTGAGATATATAGTGGAAGACATGATTAGAGTAGATGGGCTGGAGGTGAGATGTATAGTTATCTTGGGGTAATCCGAGAATTAGCTGTGGAGGGTTAGTTCCGGTTGCTCATACAATAATGGTGTCTCAGATGTACCGCAACCAGGTGACATATTAAAAGTTCCGTTTTTTTTTTAAATCGGGCAACGTCGGGTATATCTGCTAAATTTATCATAGATAAATGAGGTCATATAAAATAAACATTACGATGTATCAGTGCTTACAGTAGTTGCTTTCTATAATTATACTCTATAGAATGTTGCC
Source organism: Oreohelix idahoensis (assembly GCA_024509875.1). NCBI lineage: Eukaryota > Metazoa > Mollusca > Gastropoda > Stylommatophora > Oreohelicidae > Oreohelix > Oreohelix idahoensis. Next base: position 78,334 of record JAMPIV010015000.1, read on the forward strand.
AATATAAGGCTCCATACTGCTTGCTAGTTTTCAGGGTATGAGAAAAAAACAAGCCAAAGCCATCACTCATAATGATTTCGCTAAACTTGTCTCGAATCATCGCAGGCTTAAGTCAGTGGCAAATCTACTGCAGTGTAGCTGGCAGTATTGAAGAGTGCCTCGGGCCGCAAGTTTGAAGCCACTGCTGTGACGTATAATGGAAATATAGCCTACAGTATCTGACAGTCTTTCGTGACCTCGGAGCGTTCTATGATTTGCTAGCAAATCCATGCATTTACAGCCTGCGTTTACTCACTTTTTAATCCACGCCTCTTTTCCTTGAACATAAACAAACGAAGTTGTTTACCAACTTTCGCGACCTGCCAGTCATAACAGGGAGCGAATCAGGTTTGTTTATCAAGTTTCTTACGGGAGCTGATCTGTCAATCATTGGATATCTGACAGACCGCACGTGGGAAAACACCGGACCTTTTTGAAGTAGTCGCACGGGCAGAAATAATTCCCCGAGTACCCTTTGATGTTCGTACACAGAGGGAAACCCCGAGTTCTTTGATCTTCAGAAGCGGGGAAAATCTCCGAGTAACCCGTTACACGGTTGTATGTCTCTGATGTCGATTAGCAACGCCTGTCAGAGCGACCGTGAAAGCCTATTATCTTCGGAACTTAGTTTTCTTATTCTCTGCTATGCACATTAGTGTGAAAAGTAGCATCATCTGTAGATCATACATCCATGACGATATATAAACTGTGTCTTTCTAAACCTGCTATCAGTCGTCACTCAAAATTTTTCGGATAGTCTAAGAACGCAGTAGCTAGAACCATTTTCACTAGATGTGTTAATAGAATTCGTAGGGATTGTCATTCTGATGTTCTGACCTGATCACAAAAGCGGCCAGCGGTCCTTTTTCTTCATTTACTGATTGATTAAAGTTGTCTTCTTCTTGGCTTACGCATCCCCAAGTTCATTTGTGAACAGGATTGGCCAAAGAGATAATGTAACATTTTAAATGATAAATTTAACTGGACTTAAATAACCCAGAAATAATTTGTTCAATTTTATCAGCCCACTGGGTTGTGAAACCAATAACATTTCTCCCAAATTGTGACAGTCGTATCCAAGTGGATTTTATCCAGAAGAGTTACGCTGTTTCATAATCAGCATTCACCATACAGCGAGCCGATAGGATTACCATCATTTAACAATTGTAACAGTTTTTAGCAACCAGATGTTTCCCAGTACTGGAAGTATTTTTCCTCTGCTTACTGTGTACCCAAGATCTCGGTTTCTACACTAACCATTCGAAGTAACATTTGTCCATCCAGGAATAAACCACCAAATTAGGCGTCAACCTTATTAATATTATTTATTAGGGGATGGACTGGGGCCAATGTGGAAGATAAAAACACTGGCAATTTTATATTCAGGATAATTGTATTCCCAAGGGATCACCAAGAGTAAGTAAGGAGTGATTGAGTGGCCACGTATGACAAAGAGAATGAATATTTTTCTTTGTTACAGAAACTGTACCATCCTTGATTGTGCTTAAAACTTGTTTACTTTACTGGGTAGCATTTAGTAGGAACTTTGTTTTTTCTTACTGTCTATTCTGTAACATAGTGCTAACCTTTGACCTTTGGGGTTATTAACTTGTTGGGTTTTTGTCTCAATAAGGGGAGGGCACATTTATTCTGTTATTTCCTATTAATGTATTTCTGATTTTATTTGATCTTTCTTTAGATATTTGGTGTTGTCAAGTTTAATGATAATAAACAACAAAAGAAATTTAACTTTGTGTGTTGGTCAGATCCATACCCAATTGACCATAGTTTTTTCCCGTTTGTGTGTCTTGTTGTCACATAGTTGTGTGTGTGTGTGTGTAGTTAAACTTATATTTACATGTATAGGGAGGGAAAGATTGTCGTGTACTAAATTATAGTCGTATAGATAGGCTGGAACTAGAGAAACTACTCATTCCAGAGACAGATCTTCTCCTTAAATTATTCACCCGTGAAATATATTTCTCACACCTTTATTTCTCACGTACGTATCACCATCCACTCTACTCAGGCGGGACCATAAATAATTTCCAAACCTATCTGATTACGACACCTGCTGTAAAATAATTGCCACAGACGCCAAAACTGCATCAGCACGTGAACTGCCTGGGATCATGTTTCCTGGCGACAATAAGATAAAGGTATAGCATCCCGTTACATGTCCATTGAAGCATACTGGGAATATGGTGTTAGACCCATATTTTCTTGACCATCGTGACGATAATGAATGACAGAAAACAAGTTGAGAAACAAATTAATTATAGCTAAATTGCTTCTAAACACGAGCTTCATTAGTGTTTGGACAAAAGAATGGGTATGCAAGATTTAAGTGTTGGTCGTGTCACAGTTCTAACCCTTTTTATCTTTCATACATTTCCTTTTGAACACACAACTTTCATCAGATCTTTCCATACCATTCTTTCCTTGACAGTCAGGTTCTATTCTCTATGTGTCTTACTTGTTCATGTTTTTGTTTTTTTCTAGTTTTCTTTTCCTGTGCATCATGGGGTTGTCATGGACAGGACATACATTGAGGAAACGTGCTGATAGCTTTTCAAGGCAGTCCTTGTTCTGGGATCCCTAGGGTGAGTGGTGGAGGGACTAAAGCACACAAAGAGAAGTCAGGACAGAAATTAAAGTGAAGAGAAAGACGTGGAATGACCTTGAGCTGATGCCACGCGACACAGTATGCAAGATGAGAGAGAGATAGAGAGAGAAAGGAGAAACGGCAGAATGTTAGATGGGCCTGCGTTTTCAATTCTTAACTCTTTGAATATAAAGTCCGTTCGTTCTTTCGTTCTTACGACTGCCCGAGGAAGCAGTACACACATTCGTTCACTGTATAACAGGCCCCAGGAAGCTGCTCGAGACAAATCATACATTAAAAATAAATGGCAGGTCGAAATGACATACATGGTGAGCGAAATATAAATATATAAAGATAGACAAAATATTATATGCTGCTTACAGTAACAAGAGACGAACGCGAAAGAACACATGATAGCAATGTTCCAATGTGTTTTCAATCAGAAGAAGCAACACACGCTCTAAACTTCTTGTATAAACATTGCTAACATGTTCCAAGTATAATTTCTATACTTTAATTTCTTGCTTTTTAAATCTTAAAACACGGTAACTTTGGCACAACTAAATATATTGTGATTTGGTTTGGTTTTTAAGGACTATCTTCATTGCACACGGACAACCCCATCAGTGCTCCGATCTCCTCCCTTAGATCATACAAGGAGGATCTCAGCGCAGTGCACAATCTCCGTAGCACCGGCGAGAATCCCAATGTGTGTATTTAGGAATCACACATTCTATATATATATTTGGTGGGTAGGTTTCTAATTTTTAAATTTTGCCAGGACAGCGGCCTTATGGCCTACTCTTTACGATTTCCTAATGCCGTGGGTTTTTTAACGTGCGCAACTTGCACACGGGACCTCCTATTATTTCGCCCTTATCCGAGAAGGCTAGGCATCCGATCTCACTACCCATGAGACGAAGGGGGAGTACGACATCATTAGGACCACTGGTTCTGAAAAACAAATTTTCCATAAATTATATTCCCTCTACTGGGAATCGAAGCCCGTATCTCTAGAATTCGAGGCGGACGCCAAATATCTTTGTCACTCCACCCCCAAATATATATACAGTATATAGTTAAGCAAAAGCAATATTAAATATTACATCGCCGCTGTAAAAGTTTACATCATCATTAAAGTTAACCTCACAATCGCGCGCTAACCTTGTTGTTCATGTTTAACGTATCAATTAACGCATAAATTCATGAGATGAAAAGACACCATTAAAAAATGTATTAATGTGGCAGATTATGTAAATTGATGTCATATATTTATTTTCTTTATCTTCATTTTTCTTTTTACCTAGCTTCGCCTACGCCTGTTGGGGTAACATAAAACCTCCTATTACTCAGAATAGATCTGTCTCTCTTTCTCATTTAGCACGCATTTAATGCTGGTCGCTAAATTCTTTGATGAGAATCTACCAGAGACCTATTAGCTAACGTGAGCGGTAATTTTAACACCAGCGCCAGAGATCAAATCGTTGTAGAGATCAGACAGCGACCAGATTTGAATAAATTTGAGTAGATCTTGGGAACCTAGCGAGAAATCTTTATTACCTTTCCCTGAATCCGTTCGTTTGATAAGTAATTAAACACGGTGAATCAGAAGATCTAAAGACATTGTTCGCTTGAATACGAGCAGACAGACGAAGGAAACTCACACTGATTAGCGCATTGCCGATGTCTGATCGAAACGAGAACGAAGATCCTGGGTGTTCGGCTTTGAATTACGTATAAGCCGAAAAATGAACGTAGAATGTACCGTAGGTGTAAATATCTGGTAGGGTCTGGTTTTTCGGGGGGATAATTAACTATCTCCTTTCATCTTTTAATATATATATACCACAGAAATCTAACTAAATTCATCCAGTACCTCACAGATTCCTCTAGACAAACTAGCTTCGATTCTAGAATACTTGTAAAAGTGAATTTCTTAGTAGTCGTTGGAGGTAAGTCTTAGTAGGTCGGTGTTGAGTATTTCGGTCAAACCCTAAAACCGTACCAGCGGCTTCCATTCCATATGAAACTGGAAATAAAATTTATCAAAGAACATTCTGATATAATATCGGGTTTTTCAAGGTGACTTGTCTGTCTCGTGGTACACCCAGAAAGAGACAAAGTACCAACCCAAATAATATTAAGAATAAATGATAACTGGACTTATAGAATATCCAGATTTCTTTTCCCAATTTCATAAACATTCAGCCTGTTGTGGCTACCAAATCTAACATTGACATTACCTGTATAACGACCACGTGTTGTGAAGAAGATTGATCCTGAACCGATGTGTTTGCCTGACATGTGATGTAACGATTGAAGATTCCAAGCTAATGTCCACTGTGACATTTAGATCTCTTAATTATTTTATTACCTGGACAAAAATTGAAGCGACCTTTATCAGCATCCTACTTATAATAGTGAACCAAGCGTTTCCCAACATTTGATTACTTAGTCCTTGGAGAAACTGGGGCTTGATTCGCTAAACAACCAACTGTGGATGGGCTGTGGGTGCCATTAACAATTGTTCCAGATGTGATGAAAGCACCTTTGTAGGTAAGAGAGACTGAATTTGTGATCACAGGTTTGACAGAGCGAGAGAAAGCGTGGGAAGAATAATTCTATTTGGATATAATCCATGTACTTATTTTGTATTTGCTTGTGCAAGTTTTGCTAAAGCTGCTTCTTTATTTCACTTCAGAATAGATTAACTTATAACTCTGTTCTTTACTGTAAAGGGAATTTTAGACCATAACTTAAAAACCTTTGACTCTTTCGGGGGTTAATAACTTTGCTCTAACGGGATCTTGTCTCAACAGAGGGAGGGAGGATTAAACCTATGAGTCTAACGCTTTAATTAACTCATTAACCTATTGTTCATTGTATTTGATTTTGATATTCAAAGATATTGTTGTGTTGTAGTTTCTTTATGATAAATAAAATTTACATAAACTTTATTTACGTGTGTCGGTCAGCTTGTCCCAAAAGATCCCAATTCCATAGATATAGTTTTTTCACGTCTGTGCGTCTAAGTGTCGCCACGTATCTGTGTGTGTGTAGATGTGAGTGGGTGAATATATCAATATATATTTATAGGAAGTTCTGTCTGATCTAAGAATCTCAGTCGTAACCGATAGGCTGGATAGATTATTTTTCATATCCAGGGACAGATTTTACCTTTCCCCATTTCACTCGTGAAAATCTATTTCTTTACCATATCTCTCACAGAGCTATCACCGTTTCTAGTCCTATTCAGTCTGGGCCAGAATTAATCTTGATTACTCTATCAAAAATATACTACAATTAATCACGGGAAAGAAAGAATTTTAACAAAATTTTATTTGAGCATAACGCCAGGATGCAAACAATATTCTAAGGGCAAGAACCAAAAATGTGAATGAAGATTGTTTTTTGTAAATAGCATTATGCAAACAATAATTTAATAAAAACAGAAGTGGTACAGAGGTCGTCAATGATTTTCCGTGAAAAATACAGCCGCAGGAGAAGAAATATTTGCGTGGAGAATTTGTGTGTGTGTGTATGTCATCGTACAAATAACTTGCCACGTGTAATTCCCGAGGGTCTCGGATGATACCAAGAAAGAATAGGGGTTCTACCCTCTCAGGCATGTCGCACAATCCGATTAATATAATAACACTAGTGTTTAAGCCCATCATAAGACGGGAATTACATTCACAAGCACCAATACCTAACGGCAGTTTTACTTATTCAAAAGTATTTTTAAAAACCACTATGCATCACCACAGTACACGAAGTACGTAGCAGCAGCGAGGATCCCAATGTGTGTTTACGGGATCATACATTCTATAAATATACAGGGTGGTCATAAAGTCTTTCCCTGATTTCAAATTTTTACGAGATCCTCCAGATGTTAAAAGCATCAAAGCTTGGTATATAAAGTTTACGGACACCGGCAGCGTTGGTGAAATGCCCAGAGCAGGTAGGCCTCGTGTGAGTGAAGAAACTGTGGACGCAGTGCGCACGACGTTTCAACGCAGTCCTATGAAATCAACCTATCGTGCCTCAAGAGAACTTGCAATCCCTCGAATATTAGTGTTGAAAATCGCAAATGTTGAAATCTACAAATAGCATTAAAAAACTGTCTAAGTTCTGGAATAATTTCCACAAAACCAAATGTCTCTGCACAGAATACTTTTTTTTTTTTTATTTTTGAAATCAGGGAAAGACTTTATGACCACCCTGTATTTTTGTGCACACCGTCATTTGCGCATTCTTCTTTCGTAAGTGTTACTATTTTCGGGAGAGTACATACTATATAAGGGAAACAATACAATTAATTTCTTACTTTCAACCAAAGTTGCATCCCTTAGCGTTACGCATTGACAGAAAAATCTAGGATTTTATATATAGGATGGAGCAACCACTTGTCACAGAGAGTTTATTGATCGTAAATTGCCTATATCTTCTTCTTTTTCTTTCACCCGTATCCTCTATTTATTATCACTCTCTTATCTTTTTTGTGTTTTTCGCATTCGTTCGTTTGCGACTATATACATTACTATTTTCCCATTCTAACGTTTACCTGTTTCTTTTCTCAAAACTGAGAACGTAGTTATGACGTAACGTGTCAGCCTCTACACGAGACGCAGAGTGTTAGAATGCATTCCGTCAGACAGCTGTCTACAGTTTCCCCTGGGAAAGTGTTTTTTCGGCTAAGTTTCTGGACCTGAAGTGTGAGAATTCACTCCGTCAAACATGATGAGGAGACATTTGTCTGGTAGTTTGCATCTGACATGTAGTTTCCAAGGTAGATTCTCAGTGTCAGGTGATATGACACTCACGCTCCAAGGCCAGTTTTGGCGTAAGGTGCGAGAAAGCAAAGTGTCAGTTGTGGTTCTCGGGATGAGTTTCTCGGGGAGGTGTGAAAAACTGCTTCTGCACTGGAGACGGGTTGTCTGAGATTCGCAACTGACACGCGCCCTCTCGGTCAGTAGGTGGCAGTTACGGCATGCGTTTAGGTGTTAAACGTAAGCGTTAAAGACGGAAAGAGGAGGCTATTGCGTAGTTTATGGAAATAGCGTACCTCTTTGTCTGGTATTTCATATATACTGGAGGGAGTTAGATTTCATTTTCACTCAGTAACTTCGCAGTCAAGACTAGAACAAGCCTCGTTCGATTCCTAAGAATCTCTGTTAATAGAGATGGCTTTTAGTTTGGTCGAAGTGGTTTAATTTCCTAGTAGTTCTGTGTTGAGGTAAATATTATATATATTATATTCTAGTATTTGGTGAAGTGTTTAAAGTGTTAAATCGCTTATTTTATTTCACTAGTTAGATTTGGTGCAGAGCGCTTAATTTATATAGTCTGTATTATTTTATAGTGACGAGTTACAGTGGAAAACAGAAATTATATTTCTAGCTTAAACTCAGTCGGCTATTAAGGAATTTAATTTTACTGCTAAAATAATCAGACGAGAATAAATTTTTCTAACTAACTTATAATGCTAGATGCTTCATGAGTGGTGACGGAACACGTAATAATTCCTAATTCATGATGATTGATTTTATGTATATAACTTATTTCTCAGGAAGGTTTAAATGATAAGTCAAGCGGTACGCTTGCAGTTTTAAAAAAAAAATGTAAGTTATAGTGAGTACATAATATGTAAAGTATTTTATTTGTGGTTTTTCTTCCCTATTCAGTGAATACTGGGGTAACCCAAAACTTTGCCGGCGTTTAGTACAGAGACATACCTGTGAGAAACATAAACAGTTTTATCTTTTAACCACCGGGGTTTACAAGTTAACACCTGTCTGATAGTGCGTGTGTCTTCATAAATAGACAGAGTACAACTCTCACTAACGAGTTTTATTAAAGACTAACTGTTTTATACTGGGCCTTTGAGCCAGATCAGATTTTCTGCACAAACTCTATGTACAAATTTTAGCCGAGTGGTGGCAAGTAACATATTAACGTCAGTAACATTCCGACGGAGTTTCGACTAGTGTGCTGGTGACCAAATATAGTCCCTTTCCTGAAAAGTAGACACCGATCTGACATTCCTCAATTCTAAAAACCTAAACTATTGACACTGTGCTCGTTGTTAATGTTTCGTGCCTGGACAATTTTAATGTTACCTAAGCAGACATCCGAAAAATAAGAACAACCCAAGGAGTCGTTCCCGGAAGCAGAGAAAATTCATCCTGTCTTTTTGGAACTGGGGATTTCTTGGTCAAAGACTGCCCTTGACGAGTCTGTAAGGTGAATGTCCTAAAAGTTGTAATTACCAGAAGTGGCTATCTAAGCTGTGAGTATGAACATGTGCACGTGTGCTGCTCGGCTGAATGAATAAAGTGAATGCAGGACGGGAGTGATTTTTTTTATTGTTGTAATTGGGCAGCCCCATTTTGCTATCTTAACTTTCTGTATGCAAGTATTGCTAAAATCATATTTCCTTTAAAATAGAGCAGAGATATCAAGTCTGTCCATACCTTAAGAAGGGGAAATATTAGGCCTAATCCTGTGTATCCTTGATTCCTTGGGGCTATCACTTTCTTCCAACAGGACTGTAGGCATACCTCGAGGGATAAGATCTAACTGTGGGTCTATCATTTCTTGTAGCAATTCCTTGATTTTTTTATGACTATGTGTATATGCTTAGATGATAATTAAAATTTATCTTGAAATTAATCAGCGTGTTGGTCAGCTCGTTCTAGAATATTTATATAATCATTTGTTATAGTTTCCCTACGTCTGTACGTATAACTGTCGTCTTGTATGTGCGTGCACGTGAGTGGTTAGAGATATTGATATATATATATATATATATATGTGTGTGTGTGTGTGTGTGTGTGTGTTTAGACTGTCTGACTCCTCGAAAGCTGTCGTAGAAGATAGGTGAGAGAGAGAAGATTTCTCGATCTCAGAGACAGCCTCTTAATCACATGCTACCATCTCACTCGTTGAAATCTATTGCTATTACTACTTCTCACTGTGACTATCACTTATTCTAATCTATTCAGAAGGGACCAACCCAAGTCTTAATTCTCCTATCAAAAATCTACGACACCACTGTAGCTGGCAACTTCATCTTGTAAAACAAACTGCTACATGAACCACCGCTTCAAGAGCACGTGCATGCTTGGTGAAGTTTCCTTAAGGGACAGATGCAGTGGTGGCTCTATGTTCCATAAGGAGAGAACAGGAAAGTGATGATGATACAGATGGTTATTTACGGAAAAGAAAGAGAAATCTAGTACGGAGGTTGCAACATCATCATCAGCTAAACTATCTTCAGCACTTACTTGGAAAACCGTCTGGCGTCCACCATAAATCCAGGATGGTTCATGTCTGTCTTGACTGTCCAGGTCGCCTGAAGTGATGCGCAGAAGCTTAAAAAAAATTGGCAGCAAAGTCCTTGAAAAGTCTGACACGATTTCTAATGTTCAGAAAAGGTCAGAAATCACAAGTACTGATCTTAACTTTACTGTACAGTACATGCAAAATATGTTTTGCCGCGTCTTTTTCTGATAGTCCTTGGCGTATTTTTTGGCGTCTTAAAACACATTTGCTGGTGAACCTGTTGAAAAATGAAAATGTTGGTGAAGAGAACTTGGGTTTTCATTTAACAGCTGTCGTAACATGACGCACAATCCCAAACAGTGAAATGTGTTATGTGACTGTACGTGAAGGGAAGATAGAATGACATTTTAAAAGACGAATGAGACAAATTAGGGTAAAGGTTCTCTTTAGACATGTTCATTACAGTGACATCCCTAAGTAATGAAAGGGAACCTTTATTGTTCGTCATAGACCAAGACAAGCATTACAAGGGGAGGTCACTATAATGCGCATGTCTAAAGAGAACCGTTATCTCTTCGTCATAGACCAAGACAAACATTACTAGGGGAGGTCACTATATGTTGCGCATGTCTAAAGAGAACCTTTATCCAAATTTTTTAGTATTTCTGTAACTAAACACCTGAACCAAAGTGTTTATAATAAGCTGTTGGTGCAATATTTTCTATCGACTTTTCTTTATGAAGTTTTTTAAAACTCTGATGAAAGACGTACTGAATGGTACGATGGTTATTTAATGTGATTCCAATAAATATCTTAACCGCTTCTCAATAGCGCTCGCCAGAAACTGAGCCCACAAGGGAATGAGGACAAGACAATGACCAATCATCAGTTAACAGAAAGTACTAGATGTGAACTACGGAACTTCCTTAACTCAAGATCGGAGTGAGGTACCCATTTTTTTAGAGTTTGGTAGACTGGGAACGAGATTTCACCTGGTTTCGAAAGTCGGTCCCTCTACCTCGAGGAAAACAAGCTGTAACCTCTATGTCACTAGGACGCTCAATGTAAGATATTCTAAAGGTCATCATGCATACTACTAATCTCATAGCGAACAGGCAATATGGAGAGATATATTAGAATACTATATATTGAAAACTTGACTATTCACACGATGAAACACGACAACAAATAAATATTTAGAGTTTTTAAATAGATCTCTTTTTCCTAAAAATAGTTCTGTTTGGATTTAGATTTGGGAAGCAGATTTGTACACGGAGAGAAAGCAAATTAAAAGACCCAGTGAGTCAGGATTAACTACGTCTTCGGAAGATTACAGACTGGCTTGAGTTAGTTTCTTTGCTGGTCTCTTAGTAGATGCTTGCCGTAGGGGGGAGTAAAGTATTAGTGACTTCACTAACTAGATCCAACTTTATGAAATTGAGTGACCAGTTCCTGTCCTCGCCGCTTTAGCTTTCCCTAATTGAATAGCAGATTTCAGATGCCCGTTTACAGCTAAGTAGAGTGGAGCGTGACGCTCCTGAGTTTCTAACTCGAAATCAGGGTAACTGTGCTCTAACCACTTTGCCAATCGGAGGCTTGACTTAGGAAAAAAATTAGAGCGTCAGTGCTTTTGTTTCTCGCGATTCATAAACTGATTATATAATTCTAATACGCACTCATCAAACTCTCCAGGTGCTTCCTACATCCAGTAACTTCTTGAGAGTATCTTTCTCTTTCGTGTTCATCTTTTCGTTCACCTCTTTGGGCTCCATTGTAGTACCCGACAAAGAATCCTCCTGGCTAGTTTCCTTAGTGTTTGCCTAATCCAAATCCTTTTTGTGGTGAGGCACGTTCCTTCCAACTTAGACATGATTCCGTTGGCTATATTGGAGCGCAATTTGTCCATTTAAATATAAGTGAACTCTGTTAACTGAAGCGATGTGTTGATAAAGTCCAAAGCCTTTAAAAGGACGACTAGCATCTTTCAGCGAGCATGTAGTAGCCCCTGAAAAAAACTAGTCCTGAAAAGGACTGTTGGGCCCGATCAGCATTGATAGATACTAAGTCCTGAAAAGGACTCACAGTACATATATGCTAGCATGGTGAATCCCTGAAAAGGACTGCCAGCTTATGCTAACACTGCCCGTATCTCCTCATGTTCAGCTAACACCAGTGGTAAAATTCCTTTTTCTTGCTTGGCAACTGTACTTTTTATTTTGGCGCAAGGATCTTCATTCACGATGTACCACTTCATTGGATCATCAGTTTTTTAGCAGCCTTAGTGTTGCTTTATTTTCATCTCTACTTCAGTCTTGTTTGAGAAAAAAACGTGTTTGAAGTTTTCCGGTTACTAGTTTTCAAAAGAAGGATATCTACTATATAACTCGTATATGTGTGTGACGGTGTGGCCAGAAAGGGGTAATTTTTTGACTGCGTAATAGTTGTCGATCTTGTCTACTACGGTGTATATTTGTGCTCATGTTGGCATTCTCGCCCTTAATGTGCAATTTTAAAAACGAAACACACCTTTTTGCCATTCGTGAAGAAGGGGTTGCATTATCTTCAAAATAGCCCTGTCTTTCCTGCCATCCTGCAACTTTGACAGTGTGCAATTCTGGGTTCTCATCATGCTGCAACACAGGGGGGATTGTGATGCTCAGCCATCTCTCTCAACTCTGCACCGATAAATGACATCGGGGACTTAACTGTGTCTCAGTACTGGGAGGCCCCGTTTCCGGGTACACCACACACAGCCAGTTGAGGCAACGGTCGCCGCGGGCGTGTAATAATTCCTAATTCATGATGATTGATTTTATGTATATAACTTATTTCTCAGGAAGGTTTAAATGATAAGTCAAGCGGTACGCTTGCAGTTTAAAAAAAAAAATGTAAGTTATAGTGAGTACATAATATGTAAAGTATTTTATTTGTGGTTTTTCTTCCCTATTCAGTGAATACTGGGGTAACCCAAAACTTTGCCGGCGTTTAGTACAGAGACATACCTGTGAGAAACATAAACAGTTTTATCTTTTAACCACCGGGGTTTACAAGTTAACACCTGTCTGATAGTGCGTGTGTCTTCATAAATAGACAGAGTACAACTCTCACTAACGAGTTTTATTAAAGACTAACTGTTTTATACTGGGCCTTTGAGCCAGATCAGATTTTCTGCACAAACTCTATGTACAAATTTAGCCGTGGTGGCAAGTAACATATTAACGTCAGTAACATTCCGACGGAGTTTCGACTAGTGGTGTGGTGACCAAATATAGTCCTTTCCTGAAAGTAGACACCGATCTGACATTCCTCAATTCTAAAAACCTAAACTATTGACACTGTGCTCGTTGTTAATGTTTCGTGCCTGGACAATTTTAATGTTACCTAAGCAGACATCCGAAAAATAAGAACACCCAAGGAGTCGTTCCCGGAAGCAGAGAATTCATCCTGTCTTTTTGGAACTGGGGATTTCTTGGTCAAAGACTGCCCTTGACGAGTCTGTAGGTGAATGTCCTAAAAGTTGTATTACCAGAAGTGGCTATCTAAGCTGTGAGTATGAACATGTGCACGTGTGCTCGGCTGAATGAATAAAGTGAATGCAGGACGGAGTGATTTTTTTATTGTTGTAATTGGGCACCCATTTTGCTATCTTAACTTTCTGTATGCAAGTATTGCTAAATCATATTTCCTTTAAAATAGAGCAGAGATATCAAGTCTGTCCATACCTTAAGAAGGGGAAATATTAGGCCTAATCCTGTGTATCCTTGATTCCTTGGGGCTATCACTTTCTTCCAACAGGACTGTAGGCATACCTCGAGGGATAAGATCTAACTGTGGGTCTATCATTTCTTGTAGCAATTCCTTGATTTTTTTATGACTATGTGTATATGCTTAGATGATAATTAAAATTTATCTTGAAATTAATCAGCGTGTTGGTCAGCTCGTTCTAGAATATTTATATAATCATTTGTTATAGTTTCCCTACGTCTGTACGTATAACTGTCGTCTTGTATGTGCGTGCACGTGAGTGGTTAGAGATATTGATATATATATATATATATATATATATATATATATATATATATATATATATATATATATATATATATATATATATATGTGTGTGTGTGTGTGTGTGTGTGTGTGTGTTTAGACTGTCTGACTCCTCGAAAGCTGTCGTAGAAGATACAGGATGGTTCATGTCTGTCTTGACTGTCCAGGTCGCCTGAAGTGATGCGCAGAAGCTTAAAAAAAATTGGCAGCAAAGTCCTTGAAAAGTCTGACACGATTTCTAATGTTCAGAAAAGGTCAGAAATCACAAGTACTGATCTTAACTTTACTGTACAGTACATGCAAAATATGTTTTGCCGCGTCTTTTTCTGATAGTCCTTGGCGTATTTTTTGGCGTCTTAAAACACATTTGCTGGTGAACCTGTTGAAAAATGAAAATGTTGGTGAAGAGAACTTGGGTTTTCATTTAACAGCTGTCGTAACATGACGCACAATCCCAAACAGTGAAATGTGTTATGTGACTGTACGTGAAGGGAAGATAGAATGACATTTTAAAAGACGAATGAGACAAATTAGGGTAAAGGTTCTCTTTAGACATGTTCATTACAGTGACCTCCCTTTGTAATGAAAGGGAACCTTTATTGTTCGTCATAGACCAAGACAAGCATTACAAGGGGAGGTCACTATAATGCGCATGTCTAAAGAGAACCGTTATCTCTTCGTCATAGACCAAGACAAACATTACTAGGGGAGGTCACTATAATGCGCATGTCTAAAGAGAACCTTTATCCAAATTAGTATTTCTGTAACTAAACACCTGAACCAAAGGTGTTTAAATAAGCTGTTGGTGCATATTTTCTATCGACTTTTCTTTATGAAGTTTTTTAAAACTCTGATGAAAGACGTACTGAATGGTACGATGGTTATTTAATGTGATTCCAATAAATATCTTAACCGCTTCTCAATAGCGCTCGCCAGAAACTGAGCCCACAGGGAATGAGGACAAGACAATGACCAATCATCAGTTACAGAAAGTACTAGATGTGAACTACGGAACTTCCTTAACTCAAGATCGGAGTGAGGTACCCATTTTTTTAGAGTTGGGTAGACTGGAACGAGATTTCACCTGGTTTCGAAGTCGGTCCCTCTACCTCGAGGAAAACAAGCTGTAACCTCTATGTCACTAGGACGCTCAATGTAAGATATTCTAAAGGTCATCATGCATACTATATCTCATAGCGAACAGGCAATATGGAGAGATATATTAGAATACTATATATTGAAAACTTGACTATTCACACGATGAAACACACAACAAATATTATTGTTTAAATAGATCTCTTTTTCTAAAAATAGTTCTGTGTTGGATTAGATTTGGGAAGGCAGATTTGTACACGGAGAGAAAGCAAATTAAAAGACCCAGTGAGTCAGGATTAACTACGTCTTCGGAAGATTACAGACTGGCTTGAGTTAGTTCTTTGCTGGTCTCTTAGTAGATGCTGCCGTAGGGGAGTAAAGTATTAGTGACTTCACTAAGCTAGATCCAACTTTATGAAATTGAGTGACCAGTTCCTGTCCTCGCCGCTTTAGCTTTCCCTAATTGAATAGCAGATTCAGATGCCCGTTTACAGCTAAGTAGAGTGGAGCGTGACGCTCCTGAGTTTCTAACTCGAAATCAGGGTAACTGTGCTCTAACCACTTTGCCAATCGGAGGCTTGACTTAGGAAAAAAATTAGAGCGTCAGTGCTTTTGTTTCTCGCGATTCATAAACTGATTATATAATTCTAATACGCACTCATCAAACCTCTCCAGGTGCTTCCTACATCCAGTAACTTCTTGAGAGTATCTTTCTCTTTCGTGTTCATCTTTTCGTTCACCTCTTTGGGCTCCATTGTAGTACCCGACAAAGAATACTCCTGGCTAGTTTCCTTAGTGTTTGCCTAATCCAAATCCTTCTTGTGGCGAGGCACGTTCCTTCCAACTTAGACATGATTCCGTTGGCTATATTGGAGCGCAATTTGTCATTTAAATATAAGTGAACTCTGTTAACTGAAGCGATGTGTTGATAAAGTCCAAGCCTTTAAAAGGACGACTAGCATCTTTCAGCGAGCATGTAGTAGCCCTGAAAAGGACTAGTCCTGAAAAGGACTGTTGGGCCGATCAGCATTGATAGATACTAAGTCCTGAAAAGGACTCACAGTACATATATGCTAGCATGGTGAATCCCTGAAAAGGACTGCCAGCTATGCTAACACTGCCCGTATCTCCTCAGTGTTCAGCTAACACCAGTGTAATTCTTTTTCTTGCTTGGCAACTGTACTTTTATTTTGGCGCAAGGATCTTCATTCACGATGTACCACTTCATTGGATCATCAGTTTAGCAGCCTTAGTGTTGCTTTATTTCATCTCTACTTCAGCTTGTTTGAGAAAAAAACGTGTTTGAAGTTTTCCGGTTACTAGTTCAAAAGAAGGATATCTACTATATACTCGTATATGTGTGTGACGGTGTGGCCAGAAAGGGGTAATTTTTGACTGCGTAATAGTTGTCGATCTTGTCTACGGTGTATATTTGTGCTCATGTTGGCATTCTCGCCCGTAATGTGCAATTTAAACGAAACACACCTTTGCCATTCGTGAAGAAGGCAAACGTGCGAGACGCAGAAAATCTAATAGGAGACAGCACTTAGTTTTAGACATCTCGGCGCTGTCTGACACCAGAGAGTTGAAAAGAAGCCAGATCGTCTTGGGCGGTATGCATCCTCGGTACGATACACCAGTGACGTAGAGGATGATATCGCACATGTTGCGTCTGCGCTTAAAGAACTAACGACATATAGGTATGCTTGTATTTGAGTACATTGTTATAATACTTTAGATTTAGTAATATTAGACGTTTCAGGTTTAGGATTTATTGCTTTTTAGAGTTTGTCTATATATAACGGTTTGATAGAAGCTGATTGGCGATTTATGTGTTTTTAAGTGTAATTTCACGTATATCTCATAGCTATTTTCAACCGTGAGACTGTGTGTTAAATGTGTAACGTATTAAGTGCATTTATAAGAGGAATTCTAGTGTCGCATTGCGCTGTATACAAGTGTGTAATTATTATTAGTGTAGTGTTAAGTAATAGTTATATTGCATTCTGGTGAGCCCTAAGTGTGGTTTATTTTACATCAGTGATTATTGTGAGAGAAAGATTAGCGTACCCTCTACCTCCGTGAGTAGCCTATGCCTATTACATTTAGTATAGAGCTGTAAGAATAGAATATATATCTTCTTTTTCTTTAGAGCAGCTAGGCCTCTAAGATACTGATAAATTGATGTCATTTAGACCAGTGCGCTGTGTGGAATATTTCATCATAGATAGAAGTGCTTCATTTAAGTTTTCTCTCGCGTGATGATGTAGTTAGTATTTAGTAGGAGTATGAAGGCATTATTGTTGACTGAGATATGTTTATTGTATGATTACATATAAGCAGACCTGCATGAACACACACACAGGGTCATATAAGTGCATGTACTTGCATATTTTCACACATATGTATGTATTATTACGTAGATGATGTTTGTCCATTAGTACGATGCTAGTTTATTTTGTTTCATTTTATTTCAGAGTCCAGCAGTCTGTGCTGGGTTATTATATGGTGTTACGTAGAGAATACTAAATAGCTTGGTTATACGGTGTTGCTTAGGAAATGCTTTCAATGTAAAATTGTGGACAACAGTGTTTTCTGTATGATTCAAACGCTTCCTGGTAGGGTTTCATTAATAAAAGTGGGACCCCTGTCATCAAGAGAGTTTTTCTGTGACTGCGGAACGTGTGTGAAAGTAGGCCAGAGAGAGTGACGACCACACATAACACACGAATTCTTATTCTTCTTCACACATCGTCTTCGCACTGTCACACACACACACACACACACACACATATATATATATATATATATATATATATATATATATATATATATATATATATATATATACAAGTGATGGGGCCGTAAAGACGCCCTCTTCATGTTCAAGGCATATTTATTGCCCATATATTTTCGATGAGCGCGCAGCACGCTGGGATGTGAAGAGTCTGACTCAGTAGAAGATTGATGACTAGGCCATAGTAAAGCCTAAGAATTAGTTGTGGTGTGTTATATTTGATAGTTGTGGGCCATATCTGTGTTTTCGTGCCTAATAGAGCAATAAAGGCGAGTGTTATTTAAGGGGAAAAATTAATCCGCGCAGCCCACTAAAGTTGAGGGATTCGACCTAGGGCTTATAAAAGAGATAGCGAGCGGCAAACAGGCCTATTTGAAGATTCAGTCCAGACAAGAGAAAACGAAACGAGGCGCCCTGTGTGGGTAGCAGAAGAACAAAGACATGACACATTAGCAATCGAGCACTGGCTGGGTGTTTAATGTTTGGTTTGTTGGTTTATTTGTTTAATGTTTGCTTCAGTGTGCTCTTAATGTCACTGATAGGGTTGTAAAAATAAATACAGCCCCTGCCTTAAGAATCAGAGTTTTATTGTTGAATCGGGTCGGTTGCGAGTGTGCAAGAGAGTAGTCAAATATCACATCATCATCATCACCATCTCGCCCCACCCTATCACAATTGGCGTTGTCGGCAGGATAGGCAGACAGTGACACTGAGCAAACAGCAAACGATCAAATATAATAGTGTAAACACTGTCGTGGTTGAGTTAGAGTGTAGAGTATTTGTCGAGTTGGACAATAGTAGTGAAATCGACAAGGGATAGTGGACTGACAGAGTTATAGATTACACATAGATAAAGTGTAATAGGAGGTGGACTTGAGACAAACCTGGAGCAGATTTATGAAGTTATCACTCTCTCCAAGCCCTGAACACACTTATACTGTCTAAGCACCTCCTGCTCTCACTCTTTTCTCTTATCATACATAGAGACTATAGTAAAGAGCTAAAAAAAACAACTTACTTTTGGATGGAAAGGTCATGAACAGCGTATTAATAAAGGTGTAAACTTTATTAAATGAAGAAAAGCATGGGAATAATGCATCTCATCATAACATCATAAATGACATAAAAAATCATCAGCAATCATCAATAATCATCAATAGTCATCAAAATCATCAATAGTCATCAAAGTCATCAATAGTCATCAAATACGCAAAATACACCAACAAACACACACACAGACCACCGACATGAACCTGTAGAACACAGAGAGATAAATAATCGAGTGGCAGTCCTTCCGTTTTCGGGGACCAGATGAAATGGTCCAGACAGTGTCTTATATGTAGATCCTTCGTGAGGGACTAAGCCTACAAAACTGTCCTTGTTGGTACTAAACGTTGGTGACTCTCCACTACTGGCGCGAGTTGGGCTGGAAGACTCTATTTCCCTCCTGTTTACCAAAATGAATAAACTGCGTGTCAGTCCTTCCGCTTTCGGGGACCAGACGAAATAGTCCAGACAGTGTCTTATATGTAGATCCTTCGTGAGGTACTAAGCCTACAAAACTGTCCTTGTTGGTACAAACGTTGGTGACCCTCCCCTACTGGCGCGAGGTGGGCTGGGGGACGCTGTTTATCTCCTGCTGACCAACTGAATGAACTTAGCGACAGCCTGTCCGCTTTCGGGGACCAATGGAATAGCTCCAGTAAGTGGTTTTTTTCGTATATATCCTCCATCGGTGATGGAATTAACCTGAATAAAATTACTGTATAGGCGCTATCGTTGGTGACTCCCCTTATCGCGTGAGTGGGGCTGGAACTCTGTCTATCTTTGGCTGGCCGCTCCTAAGTGCGAGGTTCCACATAATAAAGAAATAAGCCATGGGACGAAGTCACTTGAGGACAACTGATCCCAAGGCGTGCTTATCCGGCGCTAGAATTGGCTTTAAATCCGGTTTTGGCTGGTTGACTTTGGCTTGGCTGAGTGCCCCGTTTAGGCATACAGAGACTGGTGAATTGAATTCTGCTCTAGACATGCTGGGCTGTTTTGAGATTTTGGAAGCCGCAATGCCCTGACTGGTAATCCAATAGGCGAGTAGGGAACTACTACTGCAATAGACGTTTTCAGATTGTTGCGTTGGCTCATTTCACAATGCGTGAGCTGAACTCCCGTGAGAGGGAAATGGCGTTGACAAAGGGTTGTTGTTTCAGGTATGGCTGTGACACTCGTGGGGCTAGATATCCTCAGAATCCCTCTAGAACGAAGAGACGGTGACATTCTTCGTCTGACTGGAAACTAGACTAGCAATTCGGTATCCCCTGAAACCCGAAAATGACTAGAGAAAGGCCTTAACATTTTAGTTCTGTTAAAGTCTGCCTAATTCTCATGATGGTCCATCTCGGGCCAGGAATATCTTCACGAGTGTGTTTGACGTAGTAAAATTTCAAATCTTATAGCTTACAAAGGACGCTCCCCCCGGACACCTGGCCTGCATATTTCTACAGATGTATCGGCGTAATGCGTAATCAAGAGAATAAGACAAAGGTTTTCAGAAGCAACAACTTTGCGAAAATTCCCCCAGAGAGACAATCATAATATTATGTGCTCCTTGCTCATCTAAGGACAAACAACAAAGACTAGCAGCGGGTTTATCTCCCCCTGTTTCAAGGATGCATAATATTATGATCACTAGCAGCGTTCTGAAGGCCAAACACCGGGACCCTTTCGCTCGTTCAAACACTTTACGCGTAAGAGAAATTCTACTGATCAAGCAAGCGCCAGGTGCGTTTAGGTAACATTACGCTACTCTGACCGTTGAAGAAATTTATTACTGACGGCCAGCCAGAACGTAAACAACCGCGGGTGGGGTTTGTGAAGGTGAAAAATGTTAGAAAAGAAGAATACAAAATGTCTAGGAAGACAGAATATTAAAAATAATAACATATGATAAAATAAATTATCTGTTTACGTGACAAACACCCAGCAGTGCGGTCTTGCAGCAAGATGGCTTCGATCAATGCGCATGTGAAGGTAGTATACGTGGAGGTGCCAGAGGTAGGGCGATTTGATGGAAAGACAAATCCCACTTGGCAAGAGTTTGTGGAAGATGTAGAGGCCGTGTGGAAGATGGCGCCCTTTTGCGCAGAAGACAAGGTAGACGTCATCTGGAACAACGTTACACCAGTGGTCTCTAGGGAATTACGGATACGTGGTGGAGCCAAGGCCAGCTCTGAGCAGTTACTCAAGATAGTAGATGAAGCCTGCAGCGAGCAACCACCAGTCAGTGAGATGACCAGGAATTTCTAGGCCGTGAGTCAGGGACCTTGGGAATATGCTGTTTTATGTGAAGGTAAAAAGCCAGAGACACTGGTCCCAATAGCAAGTGCAGAAGCTCAGAATGAAGAGGAGGCACTCAAAGCAGAAGTGTCTCTCTTAAAATCCCAGCTAGCACAGCTATCACAGACCAGTTCGCCAGCACAAGAGGAGGTGCAGAGAAAGAAAGAACCAAGTCAACCGCGGAAACAGCCAAAGCACGTCGAGGGGGTGCGTGTTCTTGTATGTCAGAGTCAGACTGTTGTTTACGAAAGCAGTGAGCTGACAGTACCAACAAACGCAGTTGCACCGACAAGGCGAATAGGGGTTTGCAAGTGGTACAGTGTCCACAGGGGATGGGGGTTCATCACGCCAGATGATGGAGGTATTGATGTATTCGTACATCAGACCAAGATCTTCAGAAAAGGATTCCGGAGTCTGGCGAGGAATGAACGAGTAGAGTTTGACAGCAAACCATCGGTCCAGGGCATGAAAGCAGTCTATGTGTGCGACATTGGCGGTCAAGAATGCAAAGGAAGTAGGAGGCGACCCATGGCACAGAGAAAGCCTACCAGGTTGAGGTGCTATAATTGTGGTGAGTTCTCAGGCCACATGGCAGCCAAATGCCCTCAAGGCCCTCTTCCAAAACGATGTTTTAGATGCAAGTCTACAGAACACTTGATATCCGCCTGTTCCTCAAGGAGCTCTTTCCATAGGCGTACTGCCACAACTAGGTTACCTTTAGGGTGCAAGCCAAGAGATGGCCGTGACAACTGTCGCCCTGGGGGCGCCGGGAAAATTGGTCGTTGTCTAGGGAAGGAAACCCGTCCTAAGCAGATAGGAGGGAGTGCACGTCGGTGTCCAGAAGAGAAGACTAATCAAAGGCAGATTGTGGGGAATGTGGGCCACCGTCTACACAAAACGACTGTAAAACCCGTCAGGAGCAATCCCCCTTCAAAGTCGACAGCTGCAAGCACTGACAAGAAGTCACAAGCCAGCAGCGACGCGGCACAAGTAGATGAATCTTCTAGACCACAGCAACTGCCAGCCCAACAACGGACAGCGAGGGACATGACGACCAAGGGTGTCCCCAGCCGGGTTGTACCTATTCCAGAAGCTCAGCCCAAAGCATCGCCGCTCAGAAAGAGTCATGCGCAGCACCACCGATCTGAGAGGTTACAATTGCAGCTCCAGAGGTAGTGATGTTGTCGGGACGACAACAAAATCAGGAGGGAGATATGTGATGGGGCCGTAAAGACGCCCCCTTCATGTTCAAGGCATATTTATTGCCCATATATTTTCGATGCGCGCGCAGCACGCTGGGATGTGAAGAGTCTGACTCAGTAGAAGATTGATGACTAGGCCATAATAAAGCCTAAGAATTAGTTGTGGTGTGTTATATTTGATAGTCGTGTGTTATATTTGATAGTTGTGGGCCATATCTGTGTTTTTGTGCCTAATAGAGCAATAAAGGCGAGTGTTATTTAAGGGGCAAAATTAATCCGCGCAGCCCACTAAAGTTGAGGGATTCGACCTAGGGCTTATAAAAGAGATAGGGAGCGGCAAACAGGCCTATTTGAAGATTCAGTCCAGACAAGAGAAAACGAAACGAGGCGCCCTGTGTGGGTAGCAGAAGAACAAAGACATGACACATTAGCAATCGAGCACTGGCTGGGTGTTTGGTTTGTTGGTTTATTTGTTTAATGTTTGCTTCAGTGTGCTCTTAATGTCCCTGATAGGGTTGTAAAAATAAATACAGCCCCTGCCTTAAGAATCAGAGTTTTATTGTTGAATCGGGTCGGTTGCGAGTGTGCAAGAGAGTGATCAAATATCACATCATCATCATCACCATCTCGCACCACCCTATCATATATATATATATATATGGAACCGTCTGTCTGTCTGTTTCCTCATAACTCAAGGTTGGACAGAGTGAATTTAGGGTTGCGTCGCTTGTAGGCTTGATTAGCTGTGAATTGTTTAAACAAATATATGATAGAAGTCAGAGAGTACAGAAAGCGTCGTGAGCGCTAATCATCTCGAGTGGTGAGATGAAGTTGTTCTGTATTGTAGAGCTGTGAATGGCTCTCGCGGCTAGTCCGTGAATGGTCTGACGGGCTGTGTTTTGAACGGCCGAGTCTCGTGACTGTTTGAGCGGGAGATGTGTGTTCCCGGGCAGTGAGTTCTAGGCGTTGACCGAGGTGGTCAACCCTGGGTGTTTCTCTAAGTGTGTGTTCCCGACAAGTGTTCGGTGAAGATGTTTAGAGTGTTTTTTCGCAATGCGTGTATCAGTGGAGACTTTTGTACAGGCCATTATTGAATATTCTTTCACGTGTTAGATTATCTGCAGATAGTATGTACTTTGATATCTATAACTGTGGTGGATGCAGTCGTTTGAGAGATTTTGTTATTGTGCACGTTCTATGAGAAGTGCACCACTATTCTACAATTAAGCGCTATGGAGAGTCTGAGATTTAAAGACATTACTTTGTAGGCCATAGACATTTTTTTGTGAAGGAGATTAGGAGGCCATGTATTGTGCAGGCTATATTATTGCAGACTGCTGTGTACGCAGTCCTTTGAGGAATATTGTTGATGTGCATCTTATATGAGAAGTGCGCCACTATGAGCTGTAACTGAGCCCTATGGGGTGTTTGAGCTTTATGAATTCATTTACCCGATGCCTTGTACTATATGCTGTATTTCGTCCATGTTATCGTGACTATGTTGTAGTGTAAATAAACTGTTCACTAAACGTCAACAGTCGATCTACGCTCCATGGTTCCTATGTGTGTTACTGTGATGAATGAATGTACCAGTACACACCTACTTCGAACATTCCAGGCATAGTACTCAGAACGTAACACGATTATAAACTCCTCTACTCTCTTTTCTACATTCTTTTCTTTGCTTTCCCTCCTCTGTCGTGCCAATTTCCTTAATCTCTTCCTTTGCACCTCTTCTATCTGTGGCTGAGGTCGGGCCACCTGGGCCTGAAGACCTTGGACTTGAGCAGCTTGTGCTCTCAACTGTGTCAATTCCAGTTGAAGTGCTTCGATCTTACTATCATAGCTATTTTTAAGCTCATTAATTTCCTCCAGTGATACAATATTCTTCTTTATAGCAACACTTTGTAAAAAATCCACCTCACTTCTTAAATCCCCAATTATTTCTTCATAAGACTTCTTATCTTGGCTGGCCTGAACTTTTAATTTGCAACATATATCTTTCTTTTCTTCAATTTCCTGCATGATATTACTAATTTCGCCATGCTTATCTCCTATCTGAGCTTCTAAGTCATTGATCTTGTTCAATGCTAAACTCAATGCTGTTTGCTATGTAGAGTTGTAACTATCACGGGTTCCAGCACACATAGGTATAGCTGGTAACGAGTTGGCAGACCAGAACGCCAATTATGGAAGAATAAGTAAAAACAATATAAGAGCAGTACTGGGAAGGTCGGAGATCAAGTGCTAAGTGAAGCTAACTATAAACGAGGAATGGAAGACAACATGGAAGAACAGTAGAAAAGGCAGACACGCGTTCAAACTGCTGAAAGAACCAACAAGGACGTTCCAGGTCAGAGAAGAACTAAAGGTACCCTCGAACACAAAGCTGTGGCGTCTCCGTCTCGGTGCAGCGTACTTTATGATAGAGGAACCACACTGCCAAGAATGTCAGGAAGAAAATGACATAGACCACTACCTGATCCACTGTAGATAATACGATCAACAGAGGCTAGAATTAAAAACATACTTTAGAAATAAAAATATAGACATGACAGTTGATACGGTTTTAAGTATAGATGCCCCAGGGGTAGCCCAAACAATACTTAAACGATATATACATAAAACAAAGGATAATATATAAGGTTAATAACAGTGACAATATTGGTAACAATAACAAAAATAATACTTCAGAAAAGACATTCAACCAAATAGAAATTAAGCAACAAAAAGTAACAAATCATTAATTTAAAAAAAAAAAAAAAAAAACAGAAAAATTAGCAAACTAAACGAGACAACCAGGTTTTAAAAAAATACACCAACCCAAAAAGAACAAATACTAATACAAATTAAAACCAAGTGCAAAGGACAATAGTTATTTATATACAGTATAAAACTGAAAATAAAATGACAAATACTAATATAAATTAAAACCAGCAACTGCAAAAGACAATAGTTATTTAAATTTAATACAAAATTAGTAAATAAAATGACATTAAATACCCCAATTATAACCAATTTTCATGTTGAACAGGGTAGACCAAGATGGAACGAGAAGAGGTAATAATGGTCAGCTGTTAAGTGCCCGCTCTCCACCCATCACCTTTTCAAAACAGCAACAACTTGTAACTATTACATAAAAACAAGCTCGGGCGTTGGCGTAGCTGGCGAGTTCTTTTCAGGGCTTTATGCTAGCAGATCACAACGGGCTGATCACCCGTTTGCCAGTCACTTCGATTACGGAAACAACGGCAAATGGGTTGATTTGCCATTGCCCTAAAGACGCCACTAGGCGTGATGGGAAACAATGGCAAAGAAAACCTATCTGCTGTTGCCCTAAGACGCCACTAGGCGTAATGGCCACTGACTGCTTTGACGGTCGGTGGCTAAGGAAGGAAGAAGAAGAAGAAGAATGCTAGCAGATAGATAATGTTAGTCCTTTTCAGGACGTAGTATCTATCAACGCTGATCGGGTTAGCAGTCAACAGAGTTGACTTTTTTGGGGGGATGGTAAGTGCGCTCTGATATAACCAAATAGGTTGAAAGGAACGCGCCTCGCCAGAAGAATGCAAAAACCGAACCAACAAATTGTAACTATCACTTTCGTTGGGGACCCAAAGACGCAGCAATAGAGAATGCAGTCAGCGACCCATAGCTTGACTGCTTGCGTCAGGATCAGCGAACCAGAACTGACCAAGACCCTACTCCACCTCCACGTGGTGGTCCTGGAAACAGGCTGCATCACTGCAGTCTGGATGAGAGAGTAGGGATCGCAGAGGGAAGGCAAATCCGGTCCCAAAATATGCCGTGCTGAAGTCGGATGTGTCGGCCGAAAGGCACAGATATAGCAGCACTACTGTAAACAGACACAACGCAACCAACGTCCTCTTCAGGACGAACGAGGAAGAAGAAGAAGAACTTTCGTTGTCGTCTACAAAGAAGGCCTTACTAAAAAAATGTTTAATATGCCAAGGGAATTTCGCGCATGTTTTATATTTTATTCTGCAAAAATGGCTTTGTAGTTACAAGAAGCGCAAAACATTTTTTAGGGAAATAATTACTTTATTTTATTTAGTACTATTCTCCTTCCTTTTTATGTTTAAGTATGCAAGGGAAACTACGCGTGTGTGGTTTTATATGTAATGAGCATTATTTTATACAGGAAACGGCATTAGTAGTGTACGTGCATACATTTGATACATAAGAGCGTGTGTTTGGAGGTACGTATGTGCATGAATGCAAATGTATGTATGTGCGTGTATGTGTATATATGTAGAGATATGTGCAGATTCCATGTATTTTTCTCTTCTTTATGTCTCTTTTTAAATGCTTTGACATCTCAAGATTTTAAAAAATCTCATCCTTGGAAAAAAAGAAAGTAGACTGGTGGTTGTGGTAGCGGGAAGAAAGTCGACATACCAAGAATCCCGATGATTGGCCGGTGTCGACTTCAGCGATGGGTGCTTGTCACATGGCCAACTGTATGTGACATTTTCCCGAATTTGCACGCGGGAACACAGACTTGTTTGTCTTTGTCGTTAAAATACGAAGTAAAGGATGGTTGTTTGCTCACAATTGTAGCAGGGTTTCCACCCCTGTTTTCATATCACATTTTTCCAACATCTCCCCTCCCCCACCTTCATCGTCCCAAATCGTTAAACAGCCATGAACTCCACCCCTCCACGCACGATATTAATGTGGAAGGTTCCATCTCTGAATTAAATGACAGTCGTGAGCAGAGCCTTAAGCATTTATTGTGGACCCTGCGAAAAACCAGCTGAGAAACGGCGGACCAATGAACTTTCAATTATGCACTAGGGACCACAAATGATTAAAGAGCGAACCAGCCTTAACTGTAATATTAGTTACCGTGTCAAGTAGTTCCATGAACCCAATGCGCACGCGCCAGAGGCCCAAAGATATTGATTTCACTTCGTGACCTAATTTTACATGGCAACAAATATTGAACGTCGTTGCTTGCAGGTTCATAATGCCCATTGCTTAGAATTTTCCCCATCTCTATAAAGAAAGGAGCGCTTCGGTTAAATCGAAACCAAGCCTATATATAAGGATGCTATTTGGGTTGACCTATTTTGGTTGTAAACGTGGTGTCGCGCGGCGCTTCGCAGCGCAATGTTTCATTTCCGCTATCTTCCGTCACATTCCAAGTGAAGGTAGTCCGAGAATAGATACTGCCGTAGGAGAGTGAGGTGTTAGAGACTTTACTAGGTCAGCATTGAGAAGTGGGGTGACCAGTATCCTTCCTCGCTGCCTTCACTTCCCCTAACTTAAGAACAGAGTCAGGTACCCATTTACAGCTGGGTAGGCTGGTGCGTGGCGCCATCGTGTTTCAAACCCGGCACCTTTTGGCGCGAGAGGCCAGCGCCTAACCACTCAGACGTCCTATGGTAGCTTGGATATTAATACAAACTAATAAAAATAAAAATGAATGAGGAAATACACCTAGCAGTACGGCTTAACACCAAGAAGAAGAAGAAAACACACATCCACTCTTTATTACACTTGGTCACAAAATTTATTTTGTTCAGACATCTTTTATAACAGAAGCCGTCCACACTCGTTCTTTTTGTGTGGCGTCACGTTTCTTTACATCCTCCCTTTCTCTATTATCACTCTTCGTCACACAATTTTGGACGACCCCCCCGCCCCCCTCCCCCCCCCCCCCCCCCCCCCCCCCCCCCCCCCCCCCCCCCGCGCCCCCCCCCCCCCCCCTCGTGCCCCCCCCCCCCCCCCCCCCCCCCCCCGCGTGACGTCACATGTGGACGCTAAGCTTCATTTCCGAATTGGCCTTTTTCACAAAGTCGTCCATACTCTTTACTAGCTGCCCATGGTATTTTAAACATTCTAACGCCTTTCCTACGTGTTTACTAATTGCCCATGTCTCACTTCCGTTTGCCAGGATAGGTTGTATTTAACACTAAAGAATGCTGAGTTAGGACGAACAAATAAAGGTTAACAGATAGGGAGAAGAACGGCATATAATTTTTTAATTTTATTTTAAATTATCGCATTAGAAACTGCATATACAGCACTTAAATAACGTGAAGGAAAATGCTGAGAATTATACTGTGAAGAAAAGGAAAGTGTTTGAAGTAAACAACCTTAATTAAATGAAGAAGATGAGTAGCCTATACTATACATGTTTTTTTGCGGAGAAATAAATAACTTACTCAAATAGAACCTACTAAGTACACAAAAGTGAGACATTTAATGTTTCATTTTCTTCACAACAGCACTTTCCTTTGATCACCCTTGTTTTCATCATATTTTATAGATCTTGTTTACCGTCTGTCTCTTTATGGCAGGGTATGTTTTTATCCGCGTGACGTTTACGTCTGTTTTCTCGCGTGCGTACTCTAAGCCTGTCTCTTGGCCGAAGCTGTTAGAAACAGAGCTGGACCGAATCCCGCCATAACGTCATTATGTTTACCACGTGTTCTAGCTAACGCTAGCCAAACACCATCTACGTCTGCTTTAATAAAGGGAAGAAACTTGTTAGGTTTCCTTCTTCAACATCTTTGTATTTTGTTTCTTTAAACCCGACCGCCGCAATTTGATCCTTTTTTTAAATTATAATTTGTAATTTCCCCCCATTCTCTATCGTTTAAAATTTAGTCTGGTTGTTTCTCTGAATTTAATGTTTTTGTTTTTAAATGTTAGTAGTTTTTGTAGAAACACGCAGATAAGAAATTAGAAGTCAGACCATTTTATTTTCACAATTACTTTCTGCATAATATATATATATACATATATATATATATACATAAATAGTTCTTTCTTTACGCGACATGTGCGTTCCCGACACCCTCGAGTAAAAAAAAATCGCGTAAATGAAACAGAATTTTCTCATTCAAAAACATTAAAAGGAAAGGGGATGTGCTCCACCAAATGCCGTACATAATAGTAAAAATAAAGACACGTAATAATAAACAGTTTAAATTAATATATACCATTCATACTAGGTAACTAGGACCATGTACAAGTAGAGAAAACATTGACAAATCATGAAACATTGACAAATCATGCAACATTGACAAATCATGCAACATTGACAAATCATGCAACATTGACAAATCATGCAACATTGACAGGGGGCACGACTTTTACCTTCTTCATCTTCATTAACTTCTAATTCAACGAAGGGTGGAGTGGTGAGTCATCAGAACGAGAAGCGGGTGATGCAGCAATGAATTGTTTCCCGAAGAAGGTGTCCAGAGTTGAGTTTGTGACTTTCTTTGCCTTTGAAGGATTTCTTGGCAGGGAGAAGCACATGCCATCCATCATTTTCCTCCTGAACATAAAGTTCTTGTCCAAGTTAGGATCATAAGGCAGGATTCAAGAAGTTGGAAGACCTCCTTTAATCGTTTCATTGTAAATTTGTTGTTGCTGGCTTTTGCAAGTTACTGCTTCTTCTTCTTCCGTGGTGATCTTCTCCACCGCCAACAACTCTTCATTGCTCAGTTCTGCTTTCTGAGATTCAAGAAAATTTAACATTTCTTTTTCGTCAACTCCATCTAAACTTGCTCTTGAGGCCATTCTAACACCATCCTTAATAGCTGTGATACTATTGCAATCAACACAAAAATCTTCAAAATCATGACAGAATTGAAGGATCAGTTTTTTTTTCCGCAATCCGTTCATGCATTGCCGCGGAACTTATTCCAAGCAGTCTTGATTAGGAAAAGTGGATTTTAATAGAGAAAGCCATCCAAAAAATACATCAAAGAAACATTCAAACTGGCAACAACGTGTTCTCTCGCTCCCGTAGGCGCGCAGATAAAATATATACTGTAACATTTCTAGATATCGGGTCACATAACTTCGAATTAGGCGCGTAAATAAAACTAAAATGTCTGTGATGGTATTGCCTCCCCTGCTTTGCAGTAGTGGTCCAACAGTGGCCAAAACTCAAGAGTATCTAGTAATGGCTTCAAAGGTATCTACCTTCGCGCAAGATCACTCTTGGCAGAGATGTAGATGGAAGGGTGATGACACTTCTATTACAAACGGAGTCTTCACAAGATATTCAGAATAAGCGAGAACAATACTGCTTTGGCTGAGTATGTTAACTCTGTAATTCTGCCGACGCTTTTATGAAGGATTTAAGCACTTATTAATGTCAGCTCGTTTAAGCCCCCACCTTTGATTTACTCAGTGGAATTCTATTATACAGTGCAGACCTGATAAGGAGAACTCACCAGGGACCCAAGAAATAGTTCTTCTTATCAGAAATTCCTCTTATCCAGATAAGAGTTCAAGCATATGGTAATGCATTTACAACGTACAATACAATAATGAATTAGCGTTGAATATGACAGATGTATGACACAGAAAATATGTAAATCACCAAAAGTGTTAATGTACAAAGCTGGCACAAATATCTAGAGAATAACAGCACTTTTTACACTTTGAAATAAAAAAGCTGCAATTTTCCTCTGTATCTTACTTAGTACCTGTACTGAGTTAATAAAAATGTCTTTCCATGACATCCTTAAATTCAAAGAAATGATAAATTAAATCATCTTGGCATCCAGCCTGCATTATATACATGTTAGTTTTATCCATGCAATTTGAAACTTTCAACTGTGAAATAGTTTGTACCGTTAACCCACAGTCATCATTATCTCTAGAATTTGCACACTCTTAAATGATAAAGCACTCTTAAATGAAAAAGTATGTAATTTTCCTCTGTATTGCATCAATGTGACCTACAAGTTTGGACAACATTGCTGACCTATAATGAACCTTCAGATTTTGAATAATATCTTGGTCACAAGGCTGAAGTTTGGATGTCGCATTTGGTGGTAAAAATAAAAGTTCTGTTGCTTTTAGATTTTGAACATTTATGTGGGCTGAACAGTTGTAAAGCACCAAAAGAACTTTGTGATGTTGACTTTCACATAGAATGATCAAATGCATATAGCCACTTGGTGAAAATGTATGATGTCATCCAGGCTATTGAATTAGCTGCATAATCAACACACAATTTTTTCAAACCTTTAAAACAGCTTGGATTTTTTAATTTACCGATTTCAAGTAATGGCAATTTATCTGAACCATCCATATTTGTACACACAACCTTCACAGGGTTGCTCTGGTACCCATTTGGAACTGGGTCGACCCAGGAGCCGTTTGTAACCTAAAAAATGCCCACCTCATCTGGGGATCGAACCATAGACTACTGCGCTAGGAAGCCAGTGCACTAACCACTATGCTACCGCGGCTTTGTAAGTAATGTGCCGTTTTTTAAAACAACCCAACCAGCCAGGACTACATTTCCAGCCAGTCCGACCTTCCAGAAGTGCTAACTCTTCTGCCGTTCCATTTACAGGAACATTTGCTGATCTCGCCATGGTGAACCATTTTAGGAGTGCCGTGTCAACCACATCACACGTCGCTTTTCGGTTCTTCATTCTGTGACAATCAACTTGTCCACCATAAAACATTTTTCTGTACCGATCCTTATTTTTTATGATTCCTGAAAGCGTTGATTTTGGAATGTCGAATTCCTTTGCTATTTCCATTTTCTTTTTGCCACTATTTCCCAATTCTTGTACTAGCTCAATCTTTCTTTTCAAAGATATGGATTTTAACTTTCCAGCCATTTTTAGAGGGGAAATAACTCAAATTCTAATACTGACGAAACGCGCAATTTCCGAAAATAGTCGAAAAGTTGTACAAATGTCCAGGTACTGTATTTGAAAAAAAGTTCGCCTTAAGCAGATCAAATTATATAGTCGGGACATGTTTAATCGTTCGGCATATCCGAAAATTCGTGATAAACGGATTCCGCTTAACCGGACATTTTTTACAAAGACAAAGAAGAAAAATTGCCGGGGATAAACAAATTGTTCTTCACAACAGAAATTCGCCACATCCGAGATCGCCTTAAGCGGTTTGCACTGTACTAGTATAGCTCTGTTTAGAGTGTGTGTAGTAATTTGACTGAGACAAACATGCAGTAACTTTAAAATGATTAAATCGAAGTTAAATTTGTAACATTACAAATAACAAAATTTAATAATCACTTTAAGCTATCAGTTGAGAAATAATTTGAATAGTTATGGATCAAGAAAAGTTATCATCACAGTCTTTATGGAATGTGAGATGTTACAAGAAGTTCAAGTGGCAGCATATATTTGAACTTAGCTGCCAATGACGGTTCTGCTCATTCTTATGAGTTGGTTCTTTTCACTCTGCTCACGCTCGTCCCTGATCAAGGTTGTACGGGGTAGCTCGTTTCCCAGAAATGTCAAGGAGAGTCTACCACGTGCGTCCTTCGTCTTAAAGCTTAGGCCACGGTTCCCTTCTTGTTTCAGAGATGGTACTTTCTGTTGGTACCACCAATAAGCCAATCTTGGCTCAAAGACTTTTTGCTCAGATGAATAAAAGAGACTTGAATCGGCCTCTTACACGGCCTCTTGACAACCTTTGTAGTTACCCCAATCTTGCTGCATGGAACGGGCTACAGCCACCTGATTTGACTATCAGAGAGAAGGGCCAGTCCAAGGCACCCGAAGGAACCAGCAGCTGCTGAAGCAGACGCCAACCGACCTCACACCGGCAGCTAAGTATCATAACAGCGCAGTTTTGGACACTTGCATTTTTTTTTCTGGAAAATATCCACTTACAATTTAGATCGATCAATAAAGAAAATATTAGTGCTTCATTTTTTTTTAAACAACTCTATTTATTTTAATCTTGTTAAACTATAAGTGATTATAAAACCTGTTTATCTGTATTTATATATCTATTGTTGGATTAGTCCCTATTGAGTGAAATGTATGTCTGCATCCGTATGATTCATTTTATTTTAAATACATAAACATACAGAAATATTAAATTAATAGTTATTGAGTCACCTTCAGCTGGGGGCTCAGAAAAGACGAGCCAATATTTCTTCACAGAAGGGGCGGGAGAATAACAAGTTTACGACAGTTTAGATGATCTTAGTTGTTATGGCTACTTTTCTTTAAAATCCTGTGAGGCTCCCTAAAGTAAAGTATAATTATTCTATTTATATCTCTGCCAATTTTAATCTCGAGGGAAGATTGATACCTTTAAATACCCTCATCATTATAGTCTTAGTTTGGCCAATATTTAACCACTGTGGCGGGGCAGAGGAGACAATACCGTCACGCATATTGTGACCGCGCAGTGGCTGCATGCTCCATCTGCAGCATTGCTTTCAAAAAAAACTATAGCTTAATATAATAAATCATAAAGATAACTTCTAACGTAGAACGAAACCTGCAGTGTTATTTTCTCACATTTAATTGCAACAAAACTGATGCAGATGTTCGCAATAACTGACCCGGAGGTCAGGAGCTGTCAATTAAGGGGAAGCTTAGCCACAACAGAGGCATCGCTCTTGTTGTCTAGTAGAGACAAGTGCGGATCACTCAGTGCTGCACATCTGTGCATGAGAAGGTCACTCAGAAACTTTGAGTGACAGTTGTTGTAAGTTAATACGATGGTTCTCAAACTGTTAGAGAGCCTTCTGAAATTACCACCAAAAACAAAGACAAAACAATGTAATTTTTGATTGACATCTTGTTGAATTAATAAGAGAACGGAATGTAATGTTTACTGACGTTAATTACATTTAGGAAAATGAATTTGGTTGTAACTATAAACAAGTGGACGTTTGTCCATGAGAACACCTGCGCTGGGGCAAATTGATTCTTTTAATTAGGACGTGAGAACGACAACAATACGTGCTGAAATCGGCATTTTACATTGTTAAAAGGTTTACAGAAATCAGGGACTCCTGACACTTTCTCACAAAACAAGCTGTAGTCAGCATTTTGTTCTGTCAGCAGTGTTGACAGAAACATGAAATCATTATGCTTTCCCATAGAACAGCAGAGAAAAACAGGTGCCGGGTGCAAAATGAGAGGTGCCGGGTGCAAAGTGAGTGGTGCCGGGTGCAAAAATGACTTGGTATAAATACTGTTATTAGTACGGTCAAGTGCAGATTAGAGCTCAGCTAGATTAGATTTTATGGAAATTTAGATTTAGAGAGCTAGAGATTTGTAGAGAAAAGAACTAAAAATGTAGGAAGTTTGTTATAGGTCGTGCGCTGGATTAGCCAGTGCTCGGCTTTTGAAATGATATTGTAGGAAAGAAGTGTAGATTTTTATAGAGATTTGTAGAGAATAGCTAATAACGATAATAAGAGTTAAGAAGAGCATTTCTAGATAATTTTAGCTAGTGTTAGAATAGCTTGTCTTTTAAGTGCAGATAACGGTAGAGAGTAATCATCGAGCTTTAGAGTTTTCGGGCGACTCTGTAGTGCTCTGATATACTTTGTGGTTTGCTTTCGTATGGCGAATTATTTGTTGAGTAATAGAGTTTTGGGCATCGCTCTGAATATTCCAAGTAACTCCGAGGATTGTAGTGAAAGTAAGAAAGAGAGATAGTGGTTCTCAAGCTGTTAACCAATGATCTTAACCCGCTAAGGTGAATAGCTATTCACAGGCGGCTCTTGAGTCATTTTAAGGATAATATTATTATGTAGCGGTTGTAGTGAAAAGAAAATGTGTGATCCTGCACATTGGCAGGCAATAAATAAATAATGGTGATTTTTATTTCAAGCGCTTAGCTGTTGATGCCACTTGTAAGTAAACATACTAGGAACCACTGACTCAATTCATAATTATAGTGACTGTAAAACGTAACAAGAAATGTGCATTGAGTATTAAGAAAAAGGATATTATGACTTTACATGTAATTTTGAGAATTAATGTAACTTTTGAGTTGATACAATTTATATGTAATAATGAGAACAGCGGTTCTCAAGTATTTTTCATGATGGGGACAAGAATTTATAAATAGAGATAATTAAGAACAACGATTCCCACTTTTGTATAGGATAGGATTAGATAGAACTAGAGTTAGAAAAAAAAAACTGTAAATAATATTGCTGATTTTGTGAATATGCATGCTTTAACCTTCTTATATCCAACATATAATCTTAATAAATATTTTATCATTTATTGGATTGTCGTGTGATTACGCTAATTGTTAGTGGTTTAGAAATTGTTTGTCAGTGAAACAGTTAGTTATCGTGGTGACTTTGTTAAGTGTCGTGTCACAGTGACTGTTAATTTATTTTACCATCACGTCCGATTATTTATTACTCTTTAATGTTCTGGTTTCCTTGACATTTTGTATTTTCTTTTCTACCTTCGTGGCCCAATTTTTTCACCTTCTCAAACTCCACCCGAGGTTTGTTTACGTTCTGGCCTTAAGTAGAAATTCCCACTGGACAAGCAGACGGTCATATAACGTAATGTTACCTAAACGCACCTGTGGTTCGTTTGACCAGAGAAACATTTCTGTTACGCTTAAAGTGTTTGAACGAGTGTGTCACGTGGGTCTTTATATCATTAAATTACCTACATCTTCTTCCTATTCTCTCACCCTAATCCTTTCATTTTATTACTTTTCCGTACTTGTTTTTCCTGTATTTTTCGCATCATTCGTTGCGAAAAATATATTTCTTTCCCATCATCGTTTTTCTTTCTCATACTGACTAGTAACCTTATTGCATCAGATGTCAGTCGCGCAGATAGCTGTGAAGATACGGTTCTCGCCAGACATACGTCTGCAGTTTCCCCGGGTCAGAGCGCGGCCCGACCAGATTTCTGGGCCTGGGGTGTGAGAAATTCGTTTCGCTGGACATAGAGCAGACTTTTGGTCTACCATTTTTCACCTGTCACTAGCTTAAGGTGTCAGACCCGGCATCTGTACGACGCAGTTGTAGACGGTTGTCTGAGATTTGCAACTGTCACGCGCATTTCTCGGTCACTGGTGGCAGTTACGTCACGCGTTAAGCTGACGTAAATGTTGGGAGTAGGGGAGATAATTTCGCTTGGCAAAATAAGTTGGGGGCCTTTGTCTGATTTTAAGATATTGGCCCGAGTTTGAAACTTTAATTTCATTCTCGCTCCTATATTCGCAGTAGACAGGTTGTTCGAAACAGAATAGCTGTTAGCGAAGTTTCTCAGTTTGTTTCGGCAATTTGTCGAACTTCTAGACTTCCTTAAATATTCAGCATATAATTCTTAAGTTGTGCGACTACCTGTAGTTCTGTGTGAGGTAATATATATTATATCTAGTATTTTGTGAAATGATAAAGTGCTAAGTCGCTTATTTCATATTTCACTAGTTACATTTTGCGCAGAGTGCCAAATTTATATAGTCTGTATGATTTTCTAGTGACGTGTTTCAGTGGATAGCAGAATAAATTATATCTTAGCTTACTAAACAATAATGTAGCTATAATGTAGTTAATTTTACTGCTAAGAAATCAGACGAGATCATATTTTTCTAAACTAACTTACAAATGCTAGAAACCTCATGAGATGTTGACGGAACACGCACGTGTTCCTAAATTCATGGGGATTGATGATTTTTTTTTAAGATATAACCTACTTTACGGGAAATTTAAATGATAAGTCAAGCAGTACACTTGCGGTTTGATAATGTAAGTTATAATGGGTACATATTGTAAAATTATTTGATATGTGTTCTTTCTTTTATATAGTGAAACGGTGGTACCCAACTTTACCAGCGTTCTAGTACGTGAACTTTATTTGGGAAGAAACAAATCACTTTCATTACCTGAACTGTAACAGTTAAATGAAGTAAGAGGCCTTCGCGCCAGAATTAATTCTTCCAGAATAACTCTTCAGTACAATTCAGCCCGTTGTGGCAAGCAAAGATCAGAAACATTCCGACAGAGTTTTGACTAGTACTGTGGCGACCAAATATAGTAACTTCCTGAAAGTAGACACCGATCTGACATTCCTTAAATTCTAGAAACCAAAGCTAATGACATTGTGCTCTGCTAACTTTCGTGCCTGGACAATATTTTATGTGACTTAATCAGACATTCGAAAAATTAGAACACCCAAGGAATCGTTCCCTGAGAGTTTAGTACGTCTTTTGGAACTGGGGATTTCTTGGTCAAGGACTGCATTTTCGGGTCTGTGTGAAGGTCCTAGAATTGAGTATGTTCCCAGAGGCAGCGAGCAAAGTTGTGAGTATAACTGCATGGCCATGGCTGAATGAATGAGTGTACGCAGATCAGAGTGTTATTTTACAGTTATAGATTGTCACCCATTTACTGTCTTAATTCTTTTTGTTTAACCTGCAGAATTTGTTACTATTTGCTAGAGTTTCTTTACTTCTTAGGCTAAATCAGATTATTCAACTCTGTGCATACATTTACGAGAAAAGAAGAAAAACTCTTAGCCTAAACCCTACGTATCTATAACTCTTTGGGCCATCATCTGTTCTCTTAACGGGGCTGTGGGCTAAACCTAGAGCTAAGATCATAACGGGGATATCATCCTTGTAGCATTTTTCTTAAATTTTATGACTATTTGTATATGTTTTTTTTTCCTTGATGTATTTTTGGTGTTGTGAGAAGATTTTTTTTTGATGATAATAATAAAAATCTCTCTCTTGAACTAAATCAGTGCGTTGGTCAGCTCGTTCAAATACATATAAATTCATTGTTATAGATTCCCACGTCTGTGTGTTTAACTGTCGTCACGTGTATGTGCGTGCCCGTGAGTAGATAGAGATGTATATTAATATATACATCTGTGTTTAGACTGTCTGACGCCCTTTAAAAGCGGTCGTAGAAGATAGGTGAGAAAGAGAAGATTATCTCGATTCTCAAAGACAGCCTCTATATCACATTCTATCATCTCACGTGTGGGAAATTCTATTGCTTTTCACAAGCTCTCACTGTATCTATCACTCATTCCAACCTATTCAGAAGGGACCTAACCTAAGTCTTAATACTCCTATCGAAAAATCTACGACAAATGGGGGCTCGTCCGGGATTTGAACCCAAAATCCTAAGGCGATACGACAAATGGGTTCTCGTCCGACGGATTTTTGAACTTAGAATAGGAAGACGAGTACGACAAACGTGGACTCGTCTATCTGGATTTTGTATTTAAGATTCTTTATTCTGTAATAGAGTAAGAGTGTGATGTCTTGTGAGTTTTGTATCTTTTTAAAATAATTTATCCCCTAGACTAACGATCTGTTTTCGGGCGTGCTGACCACACAAACTGATAGTTTTTTTCCACAGCATTTAGAAATAATATACATTTCAGTTACAGGTTGATTGTCGGAATATATGTTAATTACTGATTTTGTAATACTAAACGCTGGTAAAGTAGTGAGTGTATAACATTCACTGGGTTTTGAAGAAGTAGGTGTTTGAGCAAAAGCTAAGGAGTGCGTTTCGGACTATTTGTCCAGATTAATTGCCTCCCTTACCCTAACTGTCTTCAGGGGTGAACTTGATAGTGGACTTTATAATTAAGGGATTATTTTTCTCTTTAATTTTTGCAATAATTATTTTGCTTTTCCACTGTAGCAACTTATTTTTCAGAAGTAATCTTAACTACCATTTAGTTGGCGTAGTCGTGTTTTGCATTAAGTGCTTTATTGCCGATAATAGCAGCGATAGTTAGATTTTAATTTGGAGGAGGTATCCCAGGGTTAAGGATATCATCTTTTGATTTTTGGTAATTTTTTTTCTCGTAAGTGGTAGGAACCAGTGTATCCTTTTTCCTATTTTCGTTCTCCACTAGTCTCAGTCACTGACATAATATGGCCGAGAGGGCAAAGCTTAGACAACTTCTCAGGGACGAAGCGAGAGAGGAGGGACTGGAAGGAGAAGAAGCGAAAGCATTTGTCAGAGACGAACTTGAGAGATATGATGCGGAGAGGAAAGCAGCGGAAGCTAAGGAAAAAGCAGCCGCAGATTTACAGCAGAAGAAGATGGATGAGGAAATGGAAATCCGCAGGATGCAGCAGGAGGAACGTGAGAAGGAGAGACAGCATGAGAAGGAGAGAGAGAGGAGAGAGAGGAAAGAGAGAAGGAGAGACAACATGAGTTGGCTCTTAAATCTCTAGAACTTCAAAGTCGTGGTGCTGCCTCTACCTCCAGCAATGGAGAGTCTTCTCCTCATTCTTCCTTAACTGATCCTTCTAACACTCAATCCACCCATCTCACTGCTATGTCTTTTCCGCTAGAATCTTTCCCTTGTCCAAATGAGAAGATTGACACTTGGCTAGAAAAATTTGAGAAAATTGCAACTCTGTACGGTTTAGAGAGGTCGCGTTGGAACATGAAGCTTTCCCAGGCTTTGAAAAGTTCTGCGTATGATGTTTACGCCAAACTGGAAAGCAGCCAACAAGACAACTATGATCTGTTGAAGAAAGCGTTACTGGAGAGCTTTGAAATGAACGCTCGCAAATTTTTGCAACTGTTTCGCAACAGCCGGAAAGAGAATTCTGAAACTTTTCAGCAGTTCTCGTCTCGTTTGAAGGGTTATCTGACAAAGTGCCTAGAGCTCTCACAGCTCCCCTCTACCTATGAAGGTCTTGAGGAATTTGTTTTAACAGAACAAATAAAGAACACATTGTCTGCAGATACCCGGAGATTTCTAGCTGAGCAGGGGGCAGAAAAACTTGAAGACATTTTGGAAAAGTCTGAGCGTTATCACAATGCGCTGGCTGAACTACCGGCCACAAAGCGGAAACCGACAAAGGAGCATTTTCGAAAACATAACCCTGAGCAATCTTCTCAGGCTTCTAACCTAGATAACCACAGAGAAACTGGACCTCAAAACCCCCCTCCTGAAAAATCCAAGTTCTACAAGAACAAGTACCCCAACCACCCCAAACAGTCTGATCAACCCGACCGCCCTACATGGCAGCGTAGCCAGAAAGGACAAGGGGGCAAAGGGAGAACCCCTGAGCACGGGACATATGATCAGACCGAGCACACCGAGCCGAAACGCATCGGATGCTTATTGACAGTCTCGCAAGGCGGAATTGTTGACAGTGATTCCCAACCTGTTGGGGATAGACCCTCAACGCGAGGTACTGTTACTTTGAACGGTTCTCAAACTTCTTGCTTATTTGACACGGGGCTTTCTTACGATTGCATTGTTGCCAGAAAGCTGGTTAAACCCGGTCAAGAGACAGGAGAGACCGTCAAACTTTGTGGAGTTCGTAAGAGTGATGCACCTACAGCGCTTCCCATCGCATTGGTGGAGATACACTCTGACTTTGTCAGAGGTGTGATCAAAGCGGCTGTTATGGATGATCCCATCTACCCAGTCATACTTGGCGGGAGATACGTGTGTATTGGGAAACCGGAAGAGCCGATTGTGGCAGCAGTAACTACAAGAGGGCAAACCAAGAAGGAACGGGAGCCTGCGCCTAATTTGTTACCCATGGAACTTAAAGAAGCGCAATACAAGGACCCTACCTTGGCACCCTGCTTTAGGAAACTGCCCATTGCTAAGGAACCCAAACAGCACGGGGACATTTTTTCTGAGGATGGCGTACTTTATCGGAGAACGGGCAAGCCTGACCAAGGTTACAACCAGCTCCTAGTACCGAAACAGTACAGAAGCCAAATCCTAGAAATGGGGCACTCTCTTCCCTTCAGCGGACATATGGGACAGAACGCCACAAACCAACGGATAACCACTCATTATTGGTGGCCAGGAGTAAACACTGATATTATCAGGTACGTCAAATCCTGTGCCTAGTGCCAACGTGTACCACCCAAGCAACGGACACCCCCAGTCCACATGGGTGAAATGCCAATAATGGGAACACCATTCGAACGGGTTGTGATCGACATTTTAGGGCCTTTCGAAAGGACTAAAAGAAGGAACAGGTTCATCCTGACCTTAGTCGATACATGCACTTTATGGGCAGAAGCTATCCCGCTAACATGCGCAGATGCCAAGCATGTCGCAGAAGCCCTCGTGCAGATTTTCACTCGGTTGGGATTCCCTCAGCAAGTGTTGACGGATAATGGATCTCCATACCGAAACCTGTTGATGGATGAGATCGTTAAGATCTTGAGGACCCAGCACATCCACACTAAGCCATATACTCCGGCCGGAAATGGGCTCGTGGAACGTGCTAATGGAAACCTCACCATGATGCTAAGTAAGCTGGCACAAGTGAAACCTGAAGATTGGGATCTCTGTATTCCTGCAGCATTATTTGGCTACAGAGAATCTCCTCATACTTCCACAGGATTTCCGCCAGCTACACTCTTATTCGGCAGACCCATTAAGGGCCCGCTTGAAGCCTTACTTCAGTCTTTGACAGACGAGAAGGCTGATGAGACAGTTGTCTCAGCCAGTAAATATGTGTCGGTTTTAAAGGAACGGTTGAAACTAGGGTGGGACCTAGCAACGACTAACTTTAAGCGAGCACGCACCAAGCACGCTAACCGATACAGGAAAGTCGCGGAAGAGAGAGAACTGGAAGCAGGAGAGAAAGTTTTGGTGTTGCTCCCTACCGAGAACAACTAACTGAAGATCGGATGGCAAGTCCGTTTACCGTCCTGAAAAAGATTTCTAAGGCTAACTACCAGATCTCTATTGAAGGAAAGGAGAAGGTTTTCCATTTAAATCTCTTAAAGAGATACTTGGAAAAACCAGTGCCAACCTCCGACCATCTCCTGACGATCGCCAAAACTGACGAAGATGACGATAGTGGCAGGGATATTCCACCGCTATCACAGGAAATCTTTCAAAAATGTCAGAAGCGGCGACGCTCTTTCAAGCGCGCATGGGAAACATTCCAGAGAAAGGAAACTTTGGGAGTAGACTTGAGTAGGAATTGGAGAGAGAGGGAGGGGGAAGACGGGAGGGAAGAAGACAGACACCCCGAAGCTACGGTTATAGGAAATTTAATTCCATAACGTAGACATGGAGTGCTTCCATATCTTAAGGGGGGACGTCCTGTCACGTGGGTCTTTATATCATTAAATTACCTACATCTTCTTCCTATTCTCTCACCCTAATCCTTTCATTTTATTACTTTTCCGTACTTGTTTTTCCTGTATTTTTTCGCATCATTCGTTGCGAAAAATATTTTTCTTTCCCATCATCGTTTTTCTTTCTCATACTGACTAGTAACCTTATTGCATCAGATGTCAGTCGCGCAGATAGCTGTGAAGATACGGTTCTCGCCAGACATACGTCTGCAGTTTCCCCGGGTCAGAGCGCGGCCCGACCAGATTTCTGGGCCTGGGGTGTGAGAAATTCGTTTCGCTGGACATAGAGCAGACTTTTGGTCTACCATTTTTTTCACCTGTCACTAGCTTAAGGTGTCAAACCCGGCATCTGTACGACGCAGTTGTAGACGGTTGTCTGAGATTTGCAACTGTCACGCGCATTTCTCGGTCACTGGTGGCAGTTACGTCACGCGTTAAGCTGACGTAAATGTTGGGAGTAGGGGAGATAATTTCGCTTGGCGAAATAAGTTGGGGGCCTTTGTCTGATTTTAAGATATTGGCCCGAGTTTGAAACTTTAATTTCATTCTCGCTCCTATATTCGCAGTAGACAGGTTGCTCGAAACAGAATAGCTGTTAGCGAAGTTTCTCAGTTTGTTTCGGCAATTTGTCGAACTTCTAGACTTCCTTAAATATTCAGCATATAATTCTTAAGTTGTGCGACTACCTGTAGTTCTGTGTGAGGTAATATATATTATATCTAGTATTTTGTGAAATGATAAAGTGTTAAGTCGCTTATTTCATATTTCACTAGTTAGATTTTGCGCAGAGTGCCAAATTTATATAGTCTGTATGATTTTCTAGTGACGTGTTTCAGTGGATAGCAGAATAAATTATATCTTAGCTTACTAAACAATAATGTAGCTATAATGTAGTAAATTTTACTGCTAAGAAATCAGACGAGATCATATTTTTCTAAACTAACTTACAAATGCTAGAAACCTCATGAGATGTTGACGGAACACGCACGTGTTCCTAAATTCATGGGGATTGATGATTTTTTTAAAGATATAACCTACTTTACGGGAAATTTAAATGATAAGTCAAGCAGTACACTTGCGGTTTAATAATGTAAGTTATAATGGGTACATATTGTAAAATTATTTGATATGTGTTCTTTCTTTTATATAGTGAAACGGTGGTACCCAACTTTACCAGCGTTCTAGTACGTGAACTTTATTTGGGAAGAAACAAATCACTTTCATTATCTGAACTGTAACAGTTAAATGAAGTAAGAGGCCTTCGCGCCAGAATTAATTCTTCCAGAATAACTCTTCAGTACAATTCAGCCCGTTGTGGCAAGCAAAGATCAGAAACATTCCGACAGAGTTTTGACTAGTACTGTGGCGACCAAATATAGTAACTTCCTGAAAGTAGACACCGATCTGACATTCCTTAAATTCTAGAAACCAAAGCTAATGACATTGTGCTCTGCTAACTTTCGTGCCTGGACAATATTTTATGTGACTTAATCAGACATTCGAAAAATTAGAACACCCAAGGAATCGTTCCCTGAGAGTTTAGTACGTCTTTTGGAACTGGGGATTTCTTGGTCAAGGACTGCATTTTCGGGTCTGTGTGAAGGTCCTAGAATTGAGTATGTTCCCAGAGGCAGCGAGCAAAGTTGTGAGTATAACTGCATGGCCATGGCTGAATGAATGAGTGTACGCAGATCAGAGTGTTATT
Organism: Oreohelix idahoensis; assembly: GCA_024509875.1. NCBI lineage: Eukaryota > Metazoa > Mollusca > Gastropoda > Stylommatophora > Oreohelicidae > Oreohelix > Oreohelix idahoensis. Next base: position 122,308 of record JAMPIV010015000.1, read on the forward strand.
TTACAGTTATAGATTGTCACCCATTTACTGTCTTAATTCTTTTTGTTTAACCTGCAGAATTTGTTACTATTTGCTAGAGTTTCTTTACTTCTTAGGCTAAATCAGATTATTCAACTCTGTGCATACATTTACGAGAAAAGAAGAAAAACTCTTAGCCTAAACCCTACGTATCTATAACTCTTTGGGCCATCATCTGTTCTCTTAACGGGGCTGTGGGCTAAACCTAGAGCTAAGATCATAACGGGGATATCATCCTTGTAGCATTTTTCTTAAATTTTATGACTATTTGTATATGTTTTTTTTTCCTTGATGTATTTTTGGTGTTGTGAGAAGATTTTTTTTTGATGATAATAATAAAAATCTCTCTCTTGAACTAAATCAGTGCGTTGGTCAGCTCGTTCAAATACATATAAATTCATTGTTATAGAGTCCCACGTCTGTGTGTTTAACTGTCGTCACGTGTATGTGCGTGCCCGTGAGTAGATAGAGATGTATATTAATATATACATCTGTGTTTAGACTGTATGACGCCCTTTAAAAGCGGTCGTAGAAGATAGGTGAGAAAGAGAAGATTATCTCGATTCTCAAAGACAGCCTCTATATCACATTCTATCATCTCACGTGTGGGAAATTCTATTGCTTTTCACAAGCTCTCACTGTATCTATCACTCATTCCAACCTATTCAAAAGGGACCTAACCTAAGTCTTAATACTCCTATCGAAAAATCTACGACAGAGTGAAAGGGTTTCTGTGAAAGAAACGGCTTGTCTGTGGGAGGTAACTTCTGCGGTCGGAAAGCAGTTTTGATCCCCGACTCAGGGGAAGATAACCCGCGGGTGGTCTCTGTGTTTGGCCTTCAGAACGCAGTTAGTGATCATAATATTATGTCTATCTGGGGAAATTTCGGGCGGCTGTTGTCTCTGATGTAGTCTCTAGAATAACCTTTGTCTTACTAATGATTACGTTCTACGCCGAAACATCTGCAGAAATAGGCCAGCCAGGTGTCCCGGGTAGCGTTGTTTGTAAACTATAAATCTAGAGAGTTTTAATAGTCAAACACACTCGTAAATATTTCCTGCCCGAAGAGAGCCCATCATGAGATAAGGCAGACTTTAACACAGAACTAAATATTAAGGCCTATCTCTAGTCATTCCTCGGGGTGAGTAAACAACTCTTATAATATATGATATATTCATGTTAGCTTTTACATATATCCGATAGGAAAGTGACTTGAATTCATTTCTGAGGACTTCTCCTAGTAATTTAATTCAGTGATAATGTAGTGCAGTCTACCGCCTTAGTTAAGTGGTGCTTAAACAGTCAGGTGTCAGTGTTATGGTTTATAATGGGTTAAATGATAAACTTACAATAACAGATACAGGCACTATAACTCTGAATTATAGGAGATAGTCACTTATTCCTTTTTGATAGAAACTTCTAGTGGCTGGGGAGATTCATTATATGCTTACTTGTATAGCTAGACTCTAGCCATAACTTTCACAGAAAGCAGACGCCCGCCATAGATATAATTCTATCATATGTTCAGTCACAACTGTATTATTATAGCTAGAACATTGCATTTTCTATGTATTCATTTGTGGGATGTTAATATTTTTGTTTCCCCAAAGGGACATACGATTTAATTTTGTAATTTCAAATGCTGAAATATTGTATGTAAACTCATTTAAATGATTGTGAGATGAATAGCATATCCCCTCAGCGGTAACTACAGGGTAAGGTTTTGCAATAGTCCCAGTACGCAAGCCAATTCTACCGCCGGATAAGAGAGCATGGGACCGTTTTGTCCTCAAGTAACTTCGTCTGGTGTATTTCTGGGTTATGTAGAACCTCGCACTTAGGAGCGGCCAGCCAAAGATAGACAGAGTTCCAGCCCCCCTCGCGCAATTAGGGGTCACCAACGTTTAGCACCTACAAGGAAAGTTTTGTATAATACTCCATTCACCTTGAAGGATATTTACATGTAAGACACTTTTCTGGAGCTAGCTTCTGGTCCCACGAAAGCGGACAGGCTGTCGCTCAGTTTGTTTATTTGGTCAGCAGGAGATAGACAGTCTTCCAGTCCCCCTCGCACAATTAGAGGTCACCAACGATAGCACCGACAAGGAAAGTTTTGTAGGTTTATTTCATCCCCTTAAAGGATATCTACACTTAAGACACTTTTCTGGAGCTAGCTTTTGGTCCCACGAAAGCGGACAGACTGACAGACAGAGTATTTCATTTCTATGTGTTCTACAGGTTTTTATGATTGGTGGTGTTTGTGTTCGTTGGTGTATTTTGCATATTTTTTATTATTGATGTAATTTTATGTTGTTTGTGATTATATGCATTATTTTCATACATGCTTCTTCATTTAATAAATTTTACTCATCTATTAATGCGCTGTTCACGACTCTTCCAACCATAATTTACATTCTTAGCTCTTTACTATAGTCTCTACGTATGATTCAGAGAACAGAGTGAGAGCAGGCGGTGCTTAGACAGTATAAGTGTGTTGAGGCTTGGAGAGAGAGATCATTTTAATAAATATTCTTCCAAGTTGTCTCAAGTCCACCTCCTATTTTACACCTTATCTACGTGTAATCTATAACTCTGTCAGTCCACTATCCCTTGTCGATTTCACTACTATTGTCCAACTCGACAAATACTCTACACTCTAACTCAACCACGACATGTCGTCAATGACTTATGTGCTACTGTGAGATGAACTGTGTTAACAAACTAAGGTGAGCACTAACATTACATTATACGCAACATCACGAGCCAAGAAACACCAACACGTAGCTGCATTGTCATCCGGATGAACCTACCTGGGTTAAACAAGGTTGCACACAATTCTATAGACTGGTGGAAATCAACATCTCGGGCGTATAGCCTTTCAGACCACTGAACACTAATAAGAACACTTACATGAACATAACATGTGCCTCGTCATTTAATGGCTATATAATGCAACCAAAGATAAACAGTTAGAATAGTTTTGAGATGAACTTGACATTTCAACAAGCCTCTATTAACAAACAGCAATGGCACTGTCATAATATCTTCTTCATCCATTTCATGTCTATCTTCAGTTCTCTTCTCAATGTGTTCCCTAGTCTGTCTCTGCCCTTCTTATGCTAAGGATTCCAGAACAAAGACTGCGTGGTAAATCTATCAGCAGGTTTGCTCAATGTGTGTCCTCTCTGGCACTTGTCTGGTTCGTGACATAAATTCCACATTAGTGATCTTGTCATACAACTACAATCCTTCTTGGGTAAACGAACGAACTCTATTTTCGAAGGGTTAAGAATTGGGCGCGCAGGCCCGTCTAACATTCTGCCCTGTCACTCTCATTTATCTTGCATTCTATATCCTTTCATGTGGGAACATGTTACTTTAAGCATTAATTTAAAGGCATGCAACATAATAAAGTTAACATAACAGCATTCATTTACAGTATGCAATCAAAATAAAAAATGAGTAGGTTTTTTTTTTAAACAAACAAGATAGTAATTGGGAAAAAAAATAATAAATAAATAAAAAATAAAATAAAATAAACAAAACAATAAATAAATAAAATAAAATAAATAAATTATGTATACCGACACTCACCCATGCGGTCAAAACGTCTACAATTAATCTGTATTTTTGAATGTGTCATCAATCATCAATACAAAAATTACATAAACACATTCTCGCTTATATCCATACATTTTTGGTGGAAAATGAAATAATAATAATAACACTTTCTTACACACTTCTGTAGCAGGAAAAGTCTTTGAGCAGTTAAAAAAGAAAAAAAAATGTATATCTGCTTATTCTCATATACATCATCCCATTTAAGCAAACGAAAACATTCACATGTCTAAAGTACAGTGGTATGCGGGTACATTCTCACGATTCACATGTCTAAAGTACAGTGGTATGCGGGTACAGTCTCACATACATTACATTATATAATAATATTACATGGATATAAAACAAATTATTCACATTTAAAAAATTTAAAAAAAAAACGAGCGGAAGAGGAAAAGACATGTTGACCTATGGATGAGATGTGGACAGGCAAAGGTAAGGAAAGGCAAAGATAGCGACGAGGTGAAGTGGTTACTTGATCTATTATTGTGAAGTCTCTAACAATTCACTCCCCTACTGCAGTATCTGCTATAAGCAAACCTTTTTTTAAACACATTTGTGAAAGTCTGAAAGCTTTTTGGTTGTTGTTTTCGTTGTTCTCCATGTTCCATACAACAGGACATACTGGACATTTCAATTGATTCTGTTTTTTGTGTTGGAAGCCACTTCTTTTGATCTCCATCCATTTCTTGATTTCAGACTGTTGTCGCGATTCTAATAACCGGTTATTGTTTTTATTTTTTTTTGTTTTTTTTAAAGTCGGTCCGATATTTCAGCTGAGATTATTTTATTAACTAGTAAATAAAGCCGTTAAAATAGTTGAATGGGAAAGAACTGAAGCTAACGTCTTAACCTGTCAGCATCTTCAGTACACTTAGACGACTGGGGAACTCATTGTTTTGATTCTGAATGAAGTTATTTTACCCATTTTTGTACAGTTAAAACAAAATTATTATGTTCGCTTTTTTTTTTAAGGGATGTAATTTACCTTTTGCCCTGTCATAGGGTGTGATGAGTTACTGGTAATTTTTATTTTCAACTCGCCCCATTTCTTGTCCCATTTATTAATTTTGGTTCTTTTTTTTTTAATTCTAATGCGTCCTAGTTCGTATTTGTTTTAATTCTGGGTTATTCTGTATGGCGGTAGGATGACTCATACCACCAACCCCAACCCTTCTCGGTTGGAGATGGGAGAAAACCCCTACCCATGTTGTAACGTGGGCTAGTGAGTCATTCTTGTTGATAGGCGGTCAGTATAGTTAGGTAATATTACGTACATTTTCAGCGAGCTTCGAGGGGAGTCTATTTTCTTTGACGGACTGCAACGGACGTTGCCTTCTCAGAGAGGGAGGCAAGAGACAACATCGTAATTGAAGAGAACTGGGGTACGCGCATAGTAACTGGCGCCCTAGTTACGTCTGCAATACGGAGAGGTATTAGAAGTTCTCATGACGTATATATATAATATATATTGTCTTGTCTCTTTACTCAGAAAGACTCTTAATTAAGCCACTGTGTGACATAGGGAAACAATCAAACGGCAAAATAATAATAACAATAAAACATATGTAGATTTTTGGCAATTTATTATGTGTTTTTAATTTATTATTTAACATATAACTGCGACTTTGTTGCGAAATAAGACGCTCGCTATATTGGTTGGTGGGAAAAAGTTTGTGACAGGAGGGATGACAAAGAGAATTATACATGTAGGGGATACCAGTCGATCACAAGAAATTTGTTATCTATTGCGGATTAAAGTTAACTATTGCGGGTAAAAGTTAACAAATGCAGATAAAAGTTAATTATTGCTGGTAAAAGTAGAAATAAAATTTAAGTAAGAAACTAGTAGGACTCTTATATTGTTGTGTGATGTAACATTTTTCCAACGGCTCTTTCCGCCTATCGTCACGCAACGTCACACAATTGTGACCCCCTTCCCCCCTCACTGCCTAACGTCACTTGTGGACGACCCCATAATGTTCACGCGGAATAACGAATTAAAGACATGTCACGCCAAACTAATGTTTCGGCAGGTTTCAAGTAATGTCTGTAACTGATTTTAAGTTCTCTGTGAATCGTGAACTCCACAGGTAAACACCGTCTTAACAACATTGATTACATCTATCTAACTACCCCGCCAACTCGATCTTTGTCCCTCCAACCAAGAAAGGGTACTCGACGGCATTGCTTAATATGGTGCTGTAGTTTAGCCATCAAACCAAATGGCTAAGAAAAAAAAATGTAAAAGTACTCCCATTGCTCACACTGCCGTAAGGGAGTGAAACGTTAAAGAAAACTCTATAACGAGCGTTGCTGCATTAAGCAATCTGATCTTCAGAAGGGGTCCCCCGTCGGACAAGTCCTTTTATTTCCTTTACACTCTAATGGGTGCGGGGGAAACAGGCCCACTTGGGTCATGACCCCCAAGCGTCAGCCTTCTGTTGTCTTTTTCCCGCCTGCGCTGAGAATTGAACCTACTCCACCTTGGATGCAACTTTCAACTTCACTCCAGGTTTTGTCCATGCTGTTAGGTTGAGGCAATTGTGAAAGTAACCATTAGGTTGTATATAAATTGTTGTCCTGAATTCCATAGCCCGTTGCGGTTGCTCCACAGTCAACACGATACCCTTTCCGCAATTTCACCAAGCCTCTTAAGTGTCCACGTTCTTGACTGTCCTTTCACACCCAATAATTTCAGTAGATCATACACCGAGGCAACCACTAGGCCTCTTGCACCTACCTCTACAGCAATGATGTTTGTTGTGAACGCGTCATATCTCAAGTCCATGACCGGATCATTATACAGTGTGCCCGAAAAGTTACTGTGAACTTGAATATACGGCAGACTAGAGTAGCGGTTTTGATATGAGAGTTGTCCGTTCTACCCTAGACGTGACCTTGACAATAGACGAGAGCAATGTTTTTTTTTAATGTGAGAGTTGTATGAAGAAGCGTGTTCAATCATGTCTTGAGGCCAATGGTGGACATTTCCAACATCTGGTGTAGAAGAAACTGCTGCGTGGTACTGCAACGTTGTACGAGGTACTTTACTGCACAGTAACTTTTAGGACACCCTGTACTTCCCCAATTTCAATTAATGTTGCTAGTCTAATCTGGATTCCAATGACACTGTCAGCTCAATCATTATATTCCGGTGCGACGATGAGGAGTGTAGCACTATATCTGCTCGTCCTCGAGATCTCCTAATGATTTCCGGGTACGTCCCTCGCCTAGGTAGATCTGTCATCTCCTAGTTTGTACAGTCAAGAATAGATGGTAAAGTGATGTTTGGGAAGACAGAGACAGTGAGGAAGGGAACTGGTCACACCACATCTAGACCTAGTATTAGGAAGTCTCTAACACTTCAAACTCCTACGGCAGTATCTGCTACGGGACTACATTAACCTCTTTTTTTACCCCTAATATGATTGAATGATATTCCGAGTAACAGCTGTCTGTAGTAATGTTTACAGGCAAGAGAAAATTGACAGCCGTAGCAAAGTCAGTGTAAGGTTTCTTTCAGTGCGACTTTTCCATTGTTTTTCCCCCCATCAAAATGTTGTTCCTTGCCCAAATTCGCGCCTCTTCTTTGACAGACAGCAAACGATTTAATCACTACTGCAAGAGCACGCGAATGCTTGGCGCCGTCTTCCTGAAGGGTACCAGCTATAGTAGTGACGTCATACGTTGTAAAGAGCGCAATGGGGAAAAAAAGAGATGAAGAAAGAGACGACTACCTTCTGTGCTTTTAATGTTTGTCAGATATGAGTATGTTTTTTAAGACAAATAAGATATATTACACACTTTTATAAATGGTTGCTTGTGCAAAATATAAGGATTGAAACAGTGTGACAAGATCACTAATGTGGAAATGATGGATAGAACCAGACAGACACATGTGGAACAGGAGGTGAGGAGACGTTGTTGTTCGATATAACGTACATCAAGATATTCCGTTGATAGCATTACAAGGCAGCCCCTATTCGGAACCCTCGGAGTAAAGTGAATAGAGGCAGACTAAAACACACGAGAAGAAGAGATCTGAAGACATATATGGAAGAGTTACATTAATGGATGGTACAGGAAAGAAAGGCTTGACATGTTTATATTAAAGACCTATGCTCTTAGGCCAACTGAAATATACTAATGACTGACGATGATGAAAATATATTAGCTATTGTCTGGCACAACTTACTGCGATAGTAAGTGCAGTATTATAATTTTTTTTCGTGGTATTTCAGCATTGTTGTTTACTTATCTATGAGTCCACTTGGAACACCAGACAATCATCTACGTTACCAGAATAATTTATGTATAAAAATGTCAAGGAAACATTTTTTTTCTGCGAAACAAGCAACATAATAGCATACGTTATGACTAATGTATCTTCTCCACTGAATAAGTTCTTTAAAAATGGTATAAAGATCAAATGTTAAATAAATCTAAAGGTGTAAAGTCTCTCTCACGCATGTCGACACAGACGACTAATTGTGGTGGATTTTGATGTTAAATAGCTAAAATGTGAATTTATGCAGATGGGAGGTCAAGCTGTGAAGGCCCCTGAGTCTAATAAATAATAGGTTTGTATTCTCAGAGCACCTTGCTGCTACCACCCTACGAGCTCAACCTGCGACGTATTTTCTCCTAATTAAAATAATGGTGTATGTATGTTATCTGGCTAGTGTCTAGGGTAATGTAAAATGTGATGTAATAATATGACAACAAATACACCTAAGTCTATAGGAAAAGTAATTAACAACACCCAGAGTTAAGTTTAAAATGTGAATTATTTTTTACAATTTATTGTTCCAGTATCACAATTTTGTGTATACTGGAATTGAAATTCAAAATGATCAATCAAAATATTTACATCAAAATGATTCAATTTATAACTGTATATATTATTATTCACAAATTTCATTACATGTGTCAATCTGGGACAATGTCACTGTACTATAGCTCCTATGAATGGGTACTGTTAGGAAGAACGTCTGAGTTCATCACAATCTGAATAATTTATTAAACACTGGGGAAATGAGAGTAATTTTTGGTTTGATCTATCAAATGCCTGCAGACACAGGCTTAACTTTGTGGCTTCTGATGTGCAGGATGAAGTATAGTCACACCACCAGCTTCCAATAATAGGTCAGGCTTCTGATCTTGAAATAACAAGGAGGAACACAGTTGATACTGCCTCACTTCTTTAGATGCAGAAATATACAGATCTCAGTTGACCTGGGCTCACTTCTAGTCATATATGAAACCCTGGAACAATATAAATGCGTCCAACATCACCCTCTGATATACTCTCTCTTTCCCTAACTAAACATTTTCAATTATATTCAAATTCAGCATGATAACTACACAATTAGTTAACGTTCTCAATTGGTTTGTTACCCCATTCATGGTCAAATAAACTTCAAACTACAGTTTGACACTTTCCTTGACAAAGGAAACATTTTAAGTTAATAATATCAAGTCATGTACAAAGACGGCGACTTGCTGAAGAAGACGGCCAGTGCTTTTCCTGGTCTTATGTCACAATACTGTTCAACAATTTCCCCATTACTATTTAATTTTATTTTCTCCCAAAGTGTCAGAAAACCTGTCGGGCTTTTCTACAACCTTTTACTTTATTTCTTAACAACTCTGTGAAACAACACAAAGTTTGATGTTGGCTTCACTCTAGATAACCTTTTCCCCACATAATTTTCATACATATTCAATAATACATACATATTAATAATCATAATAATGATACAAAGGTTTTATTTCTTACCGCATCAAATGAAAATTTCCTACTAATAAGGTTAATTGCGATATATTACCTCTACACCTCAAGGTAGAAGGGGAACGACTAAGTAAGTAAGCGATATATATGGTCAAATCCAGATCGCTTGCTGGTGCAGATCAGCAACTCCAAGAACGTACTATGATCTTGCTTTTATCACAACTTTATTGTAGAAACAATTTTCTAAAGTGGCAACGAACGCCTTTCCCAAATGATTTTTATCACCCTCATAGTATATTTGCCCCCAGCCAATCAGGACCTGTTTGGCATTCTAGCGTCTTATTTTCAAATTGAACTCCAATTTTCAAATCTTGGACTACCTTACCCTTTCCCCCACTATCTGCCAAGCTGAGAAAGAAGTAGTCTGTTCGTCCATCTGTCTTCTGTCAATATCTCCTTTATTTACTACTAAATTATAATTCTGACAAGTAATTTGTGATCCTGTTTGATGTCTGTCACACAGTGGTTACATTTTTATAAGTTTATTCATTATATTTACTATTATCGTTTTCCTACTATCTAACCTTATATGCTTTGCTTTTGGTTCAAATTCAAATTTCTGTAAACAACGAACTAGTGACACGACCACCAATGCTCCATTCCCCCTCTCTCTTACTATATATATATTTTTTTTACTTTCCACGTTACATCGTCATTTTTTTCTTTTTCTTAACTGCCGTTCTCATTCAGAACGTAGCAGCGCCTTTGTAGTACGTCACAAAAATTCTACAACGCGTTTTCTTTACGTTACCATATAGTTAATTTTTTAGCCTCAAATACACTGTGTGCGTGTATATATATTCTGGCGTGTCCAACAGTGTGGATATAGTACGAGACCCGCGTGTGAGCGAAGAGGGGTTAGGCAAGGCGGCGTTAATCTTTGCGTTAATACTTGCCGCAGTTTCGTGCCGCAGATCGGGAAATTGTCCGGATTGCTACAATTAGTGGCGTTAAAGTTAAAATATTACGTTAATTCAGACGGCGGTTTGGTGTCACAGTTCTGGCAGATCGTTAATTTTTAGTGTCAAGGGCAAAACTAGGAAAGCGTGTTAGATTTAACTGCAGGATTTGTGTCTATGCGTTACTACGATATAAAATACAGCACTCTACTGGCGTTGAGGAAGCAGATAAGCAAACACCCACGGGCGGGTTTATTTATTATCATAGGAGTAAAATCTTACTGAATTTAGCGATTGTTTTCACAGATTTCGCTACACTAATGTGTAGTCAATGAGTCTAGCAACCTCATTACGTCAAACTAATTACTACAGAAACCATAATTGCAGGAGTACACAAAAGCTTTGGCGCAAGATTATTACAAGAAGGTCATCTGCAACGTTGATTCCAAAGCTTCTTAAACTGTTAAAAAAATATATGTTCATGAGGATGAAACTTATACTTAGATAGAGAAATCTTGTAAGGGACATACATAATATGAAGATCCAGCTAAGCAACTGGACACAATGAGACGTAGAATGAGTATGCAGAAGATGTCGTTTACTCAATAGAAATCAAATTTTTGTGTGTCTGGGAAACAACGGTAGAGATCAGCAAACAATAGAAGTATAAAACAAGTTGCTCAAACATTACAGTGTAATGAGAGATATATAAAATAACACTATATATATATATATATATATATATATATATATATATATATATATATATATATATATATATATATATATATATATATATATATATATATATATATATATATATATATATATATAAAGATATATATATACTATAGACATTATGAAACGTCATAACTCCACAGATTAACAGCCTGGAATAACCAACAAAACAAAAATAACAAATGTAATATATTGCAAAGAAGAAAGAAAACTATATACCAAAACTATAACCCACATGAGGTTTAACACATGCATAGGGGAGACCCATACTTCATGTGCTTTTGTTACTGTGACGAAATGGACGACCTCTATCGATCTTTGGTGCTCTTCTGCAGTATCGGTACATTTGTGGTACTGATTTTTATTAGGTGCTGTAAAAATCGCACTTTTCTTTCTTTCTTTCTTTTTTTCTTTATTTATTTTTTTGCTAAGTAGCAGATATTTGATTTTATCAAATCACCCTGTAGGTCATAGATATCACATTTGCTGGAGCGGCTGATATGATACTTCACATTTGGTGGGCGCTACCCAGATTTGTTGGTTATAGGCGCGGCATATTAACACGTACATCGGCCAGGGCTATAGGCTTAAATCATCGATAAGACACGGAGTTTGCGTACTCATATGGCAGATAACGAGATTACTGTCTGTGTGACACATGTGGGCAGACAAGAGTGATATAATCGCTTCTGGTCACTTGGTTAATAGTAATCATGGATTTACTACATTTTAGACAATATGAGTCTACACGAGTGTTGGTGAGAGTCTATGCAAGACATCATATTACCATATATGGGAGACGTGACCTTTTGCAAAATTTTTCCATTTAGGAAATATTTTGAAAGTGCCACACCCGACCTGTTTGAAATAATTGGATCTTTCTGATTAGATTCATAACAACATGAGGGGAATATAGCCTGACCATTTCGCAGTTTTAACTCACTGTGAATTTCAAGCTCGCCGAGACAACCTCATCCTCGCCAGAGTGAAGACTAGCTTCATCATTCCTTTTTTTTAACCGGACCTTTTATTGGAGAACGAGATAAGACTTTAAAAAGCACAGGAACACCGGGACTATGAAACTGAAGAAACACGGAGTCAGAGGGGAATCTATTGCAAAATTAAAGACATCCCAGACGCGTGTAAGAAAACGATTCGCCTCTTTTATTCCTCTGAGCAAAAAAAACGTCTGTAGCCAGGATTGGCTTATTGGTGGTACCAGCAGAAAGTACTATCTCTGGAACCAAGTGAAGGTAGAAGTGGACTGACGTTTTGCGAGACGCCATCATAAGAGGGTCTTATAGACAGACGCAGAACCAACTTAGCCGTTACTCCTTGACGTTCTCGGAACGTGCGGCGTCTGAACTTTGACCAGAGACGAGCGAGAGCAGAGTGAAAGGAACTGACCCAGCGAGAGAAGAAACTACCATTGGCAGCTAAGTGAAAATATCCGCTGCCAAAAGTGACCTCCTTTATTCAGTTAAATCCCATCCAAGTGATGAAATTCTTTTCATAAATATTCAAATTATTTTCCAACTGTTAAAACTTAAAGTGATTATTAAATTTTGTTATTTGTAATGTTACAAATTTAACTTCGATTCAATCCTTTTAAATGTACTACATGTTTGTCTCAGTCAAAGTTACTAAACACACACTCTAAACAGAGCTATATATATATATATATATATATAATAATAATAAATTCCACTGATTAAATCAGAGCTAGAACGAGCTAGAATAAACCATTGCTAAATTCTTCATAAAAGTGTCGGCAGATTATAGAATTAACGTGCTCAGCGACAGCCAGCATTGTTTTCGCTTATCTGAATATCTTATGAAGACTCCCATGTGATAGAAGCTTTACTACTCTTCTATCGACATTTCTGCCAAGAGTAATCTTGTGTAAAAATAGACTCCATTGAAGCCTATAATAGATGCTCTTGAGTTTTGGCCACTGTTGGACCACTACTGCAAAGCAGGGGAGGCAATACCGTCACAGTCACAATCAATCAGTCAGACAATAAAGTAGGTTGGGCATATTATCATTAGCCTTACATGCTAGGTCACCAGATTGCAGGACCCTAGAAGATCTAGAATACCACTGCTCGAGGATGTGGCCAAGTTATGAACAGGAAATGATACGCTCTGAGATTGGACAGGCGTAAGTAATAACAGCCCTGAAGAGCCAACATGCTAACGGATTGAAAGATCTGATAAACTTACTTGAAAGCCTGGTCAAATGCTTCAACACGTGCACAGCGCAAAAGATACCAACTCATTGCAACATTCCAGGGAACGAAGAAGCAGATAAGCTTGCTAAAGAAGGGGGAGCCTGTCACAAAATTAACAGTGATACAATGTAAAAATATCTCCAAAGGATAAAATGTAGGGATAAAAAGAATGCGTAAGTTACTAGAAGGCATGATCGCCCACGCCGCGGGTCACTACCCTCCATAAAAATTGACTTGCTAGACGGGAAATCAAAACGGTTACCATTTGAACGGGATGAGAACGGCGGATCAAAAGGAAAAAAATATGACTGAAAAATTGCGTGAGACTAGCAAGGCTAAGGAGACGCAATTGGGGAGGGTGGGGGGGGGGCCGGGGGGGGGGGGGGGGGGGGGGGGGGGGGGGGGGGAGGAAAATGTACGTCCCCCAAGTTGACATAAAGTAAGGAAAACGACAGAAGGGACCTTGGATATGATACGCCACAGTCATTTATTGGACGCTTTTGCGATACCAAGCCTTTTATTTGAATTCAGCGGCAAACGCAGATGCTTGAAATATTACAAAATTTAAAAAGTAACTTTTTCTTAATATTAATGTTAGGAATATAAAAATTAGCTGGCCGGATGGCCCATTCTGAGCAGTGAAATAATATGCTTTTGTTTATACAGACGGATAGATAATAATGAAGACAATGACAAAAGACTGTTGTTCACATCAGCGAAAGACTGCATTGAATCAAACATGTCACTAATTTGCACAAAAAACCGCGACCTTGAGACGCAAGTGTTCAAATCTAGTTAGAATGAAAGAGAAGGGACATTGGTGGGAGCTGTGGCTAAAAAAATAACTTTTCAGGCAAATTTGTAGAGGGGATGGATAGGTTGGTTCAAAAACCAAGTACGTTTTTGTGAAAACGCAAGTAGAGACGGACAGACTAACAGATAAAAATCCATACTTGACTGAAGCATGACTGAAATGACTTTAGTGTAGGAAATTTGAATTTAAAAAAAAACCAAGGCATTGATTGGCCACAGACAATCATATTATCCGCGCTCAGACGAGCTTTTTTGCCATTCCTCAATAGTTGTCCAGTGATAGACACAGTAAATTTTAAGTGTGGTGATTTCAAATGAAGTAAATAGAAATAAGTTCAGGGACGCCATACTATAGCCAGCAGCTCATCTGAGTTTTGCTAGCATTTCTGTGTTCTTTATTCATAATCTGAGCTGTGAGTTTTTTATGTTGACACCAAAAGGTGGTGTCAAATGCTGGGTAAATAATCGACAGTGAGGACCCGTGCAGTGTCGCATCTCGGCAGAACAGCCTCGTATTGCCCCCAAGCCCGGAGAGGTGGGGCCACCCGATATATTGCCCCCAAGCACGGAGAGGTGGGGCCACCAGATTCCAGCACCAGAACTACTCTTTCAAAGTTACGTAAGCAGGCTGGTCTGCTGGATTTACACCAACTTCATAGACATAGCACCCAAAGTGAATTACTACTAAAACATCCCATTTCCTTCCATCATAAATGGACAATGCTTGGTAGTCTTAGACAGGGAGGGATGAAGCCACCCCAACAGCACATCTATTCATCGTTCTCCCAGGGAAAATAAAACTATGAACTGTAGAAATAATAACTACTCGTGAAAATTATATACGTACACACCTTTTATTTATCATGTCATTTATTCATGCCATTCACTCATAAATTCTAAAATCTTTCATATGTTCTGGCCAAAATAAAACCTTGGTTCAGAACAAATAAATTTAAAAAAGATTTACTTTCTAAAATTTCACCAGCTGAATTTAGTTCATTGTGTTCTAAATTTTATTGATAATATTATATTATTTAATATCTGGGTGTTGGTATATGTCAATACAATACATTACATTCAGTACCCTAGATTTTAACGTAGCCACATTCATTAGAAAAAAAGATAGGTGTGAGGTCGTAGTGGTAGCAAGAAAGGCCTTCTGAAAATTCACAGCTACATTTTATCTCAGGAGCCTTCACAGCTGACCTCATACATCACACTTAGTAATATCACCATCATACAATACCATCAAAACCACTACATATATTGGGGTCTTGTCCAGGGATAATTAGCATAAACAGTAATATAAGGATCTCCTGGTGGGAGAAATAAAATTAGGGGAACAAAATTGTAAAATTCCCTTAAAAATAAAAGTGTCCCTTTAAATTAAAAGGGCAATTAGAAGTTGGTGAATCTTCACAGCCAGTGTTAGTTAATTAGTTAATTAGAATTATTTTAGTCTAGAATAATTATAATTATTTTAGGGATTGGAAATTTTACTTTGCTTATTGCTAGATTTGTTTAGAAAGTATGGCGGAGCTGGCAAAATTTAGATCAGCTGCTGTGCTGACCGCAAAGGAGATGGGAATGGATGGTCAGATTTTAATTCAATACGTAACGGCTGAATGTGATAAATATATTGAAAGGGAAGATAGAAAGGTAGCTGAAGAGAAGAGGTTACAAATTGAGGCGGATAGAGAAATTAAGAGGCTGCAGATTGAGGCAGAAGACAAACGACAGCAAAGGGAGGCAGAAGATAAAAAGGCCGAAAGGGAGGCAGAAGATAGAAGGTTGCAAAGGGAGCACGAATTACGACTAAGGGAGCTGGAATTACAAGGCCAGGCTCCTGAAAATGGTGCCAGCCCTTTTGCCTCAGATGCTACGCCCAGTCTGGGAGCCTCAAACTCAGCTATGGGGTTTCATTTAGACCATTTTGTTGAAAAAGACGATGACATAGAGGGGTACCTAGGACGTTTTGAGTTATTAGCTACTACATATGGGTTAGAGAGAGAGAGGTGGAGTTTAAAGCTATCACAGGGACTGAGAGGTACTTCTTATGAAGTATTTGCTAAAATGAACAGGGAAGACCAAGACAATTATGACATGTTAAAGCAGGCTTTGTTATTAAGGTACGAGAAGAATGGTGAATTTTATCGTAAGAAATTTAGAAATGCCAAACTGTTGTCTGGGGAGACATACCACCAATTCTCTGCTAGACTGGAAACCTATTTGGAGAAATGGACTGCTCTGGGGAAGACCCAAGATCTTAAAGAAATGATCATGATTGAGCAATTGAGAGAGTCCATGGCTCCAGACATGAGAAAATTTCTCATGGAACAAGGTGCAGAGAAATTGGGAGAGGTTTTAAATGTCGCTGAGAGGTATCAGGCAGCCCAGGCAGAGGTAAGTGGTGCTAAAAAGAAGCACATAGACAATTTTAAAGCTCCACAGCAATTTAATAAATTTGATAATAGAGAGCATGGAAATAAAGGTAGGACAAACTTTGAGCGGCCAAGAAATGACTATCGCGACAGAAACTCACAGTTCAATGACCAAAAGTTCAATGAAAGAAAACCGTTGAACCAAGGAAAAAGATGGTGTAAATGGTGCAAGAGAGATAACCATAACACCGAATTTTGTAGAAGGAAACCTTCAAACATTGCTGCAATGAAGTCGGGGACGCAAAGATTAAAGGTTAATCCTAATGGACAACAGGAACCTTATCACCCCCCAGTTTGTGAGGATGTTATTTGTAATGGGGTCACCATAAGGTGCCTTTATGATACAGGTTTGGATTATGATTCAGTTGTGAAGTCTAGCCTAGTGGACCCAAGTCAGTATACAACAGAAACAGTGGAAATACAAGGGGCGACTAAGGACATACCACTCATGACACTTCCCATCGCAAGGATAATGGTGAAAACTCGCTATGTGGAAGGAGAAATCAGAGCAGCAGTGATAGATGAACCAATCTACCCTCTGATATTGGGGTGTAGATACGTCTTCTTGGGGAATCCCGAGAGGCCTGTGATCATGGCGACAGTGCAGACCAGGTCACAGAAGAAGGAGGAAGAAGGTGAACCTATAAATGCTCATCCAGAGGAGATGAGGAAGGCGCAGGCTGAGGATAGGACACTCAAGCCATGTTTTAAAAAATTGCCCAAATGCCACACACCTCCGAGCAAGGGGGAATATTTCATGAAGAACAAACTATTATACAGGAAGGCCGGAACTGGAACAAATGGTCACAACCAGCTGGTTCTTCCCACTTCATATAGAGATAAAGTGATGGAACTCGGGCATGCGATTCCCTTCAGTGGTCACATGGGGATCAGCGCCACAGGACAGCGTATAGCTTGTCATTACTTCTGGCCAGGGATAACGGAGGATATAAAAAGATATGTCAAATCCTGCCCTGAATGTCAAAGGGTAGCTCCAAAGCACTGGACTGCTCCTGCAACTCTAGGGGAAATGCCCATAGTGGGAACACCTTTTGAGAGGGTTGCAGTGGATATTGTGGGACCTCTCACTCGGACCAAGAGGAGGAACAGTTACATCCTTACTCTGGTGGACACTTGTTCTATGTGGGGAGAGGCGGTAGCCCTGCCATCAATTGATTCAAAACATGTAGCAGAGGCACTACTTACAATATTTACCCGATTAGGATTCCCGCATCAAACCTTGACGGATAATGGATCTCAGTTCAAAGGGAAACTAACGGAAGAAGTTTTTAAACTATTTCAAGCCAGACACTTTCATTGTAGTCCGTACCATCCACAAGGGAACGGCCAGGTAGAGAGGTTCAACGGGAATCTCATTTCTATCCTGAGAAAGCTGGCACACGAAAAACCGGATCTGTGGGATCAATTCCTGCCCGCCGCATTGTTTGCGTATCGGGAGGTACCACATAGTTCAACCGGGATGGCTCCCGCAACTCTGCTATTTGGGAGGCCAATAAAAGGTCCGTTAGAAGCTTTATTAAGGACCTGGACAGATGAGAAGGCGGAAGAGACTGTTACCTCATCTTATCAATACGTGAACGAACTGACCACTCGTTTGAAAGCTGGATGGAAACTGGCAAATGATAATTTGAAACAAGCCAGGAAGAAACATGCAGCATATTTTAATAGGAAGGCAAAGGACCGAGAACTAGCTGTGGGAGAGAAGGTGCTGCTTCTACTACCCGGTAGCCAGAATAAATTACAAATTGGTTGGCAAGGTCCCTATACGGTTCTAGAGAAGGTGTCTAGAACAAACTATAAAATTGACAAAAAGGGGAAGGAGAAAGTTTATCATGTAAACTTATTAAAGAAGTATCTGGACAGACCACTCCAGGAAAGCACCCCCTTATTGACCTTGGCTATTGCAACTCAAATGCAAAAGGAACCACTCACCTCACATGAATACCCATTACATCCTTGTGAAACAGCAGCACAGGTAAAAGTCAGTAAGCACCTGACTAAAAACCAGAGGGAGAGAGTTCAACAGGTTCTGGAGGAACATACAGATGTATTAACAGATAAACCAGGCCATACACATTTGCTACAGTATGACATGAAACTGGTAGACTCAAACCCAATCTGTATGAGAGCCTATTCTATTCCGTTCGCGAAGGAGAAGGCATTGAAGGAAGAAATAGATTATTTGTTGAAGGAGGGGATTATTTCACACAGTGAATCATCTTTTAGTTCTAGTGTCGTTTTGTTGAGAAAACCGTCTGGGGAACACAGACTGTGCATAGATTACAGGAAACTGAATGCTGTCACAGAAGGACAAGTGGATCCATTACCAGACACAAAACAGTTATTTGCCAGACTGAACAAGGCAAAATACTTTTCAAAGGTGGATCTTAGTAAAGGCTATTACCAGATCCCAGTGAAGCCTGAAGTGAGACCTTATTTGGCTTTTAGCACTTCGGATGGACATTATGAATTCAATATGCTACCATTCGGACTGAAAAATGCTCCGAGTGTATTTTCAAGGATGATGCGCAAATTGTTGGATCCCCTGAATAACCCATGTATCACGAATTTCATGGATGATATTCTCGTCGCCACAGAGACATTTGAAGAACACATTGAAGCTCTAGAGATGTTATTTAATAGACTTCGGGAGGCGAACTTAACTGCTAGGCCAACAAAATGTTGTATTGGATGCAAAGAGTTGGAATTCTTGGGGCACACAGTATATCAGGGTAATATGACCCCTGATCCTAAGAATTTGGAAAAACTGCAGAGAGCACCTAGGCCACAAACAAAAAAGGACGTGCGATCATTCGTGTCGTTATGCGGATTTTATCAGAAATACATCAAAAATTGTAACGCTATTTGTGCTCCTCTGACTGATCTGACTCGCAAGGGACTTCCAGATAAAATTATTTGGACTGCACAATGTGAACTAGCGTTCCAAGAGTTAAAGGAAAAACTCACTAGCAAGCCTATTCTCAAACTGCCTGATTTGACACAGGACTTTGTCTTAAGAACCGATGCAAGTAATGTAGGACTCGGAGGGGCTTTGTTGCAAAGATCATCTTCACCTGATGGGGAACTGAAACCAGTCGCTTATGCAAGCCGCAAATTGAATAAGGCGGAACAAGGATACTCCACAAGCGAAAAGGAATGTTTAGCGTTAATCTGGGCAATAAAGAAGTTTCAAATCTATCTGTATGGTAGGACTTTTGTGGTCGAGACGGATCATCAGCCTCTCGTATTCTTATCTCAGGCTAAGCATGAAAACGGAAGATTGCTGAGGTGGTCTTTATTGCTTCAACCTTATCAGTTTAGTATCCAATATATCCCAGGCAAATTGAATGTCGGTGCAGATTTCCTCAGTCGGCACCCCTGTGATCAAAATTAGAGTAATGGCAGACGCGAGGAGAGATTTTATCTATGTGTATCACTGGTTTTAGAACTTGCCGTAGGCATGTTTTCAAGTGGGGAGATGTGTCACAAAATTAACAGTGATACAACGTAAAAATATCTCCAAAGGATAAAATGTAGGGATAAAAAGAATGCGTAAGTTACTAGAAGGCATGATCGCCCACGCCGCGGGTCACTACCCTCCATAAAAATTGACTTGCTAGACGGGAAATCAAAACGGTTACCATTTGAACGGGATGAGAACGGCGGATCAAATGGAAGAAAATATGACTGAAAAATTGCGTGAGACTAGCAAGGCTAAGGAGACGCAATTGAGGGGGGGGGGGGGGGGAGGGGGGGGCGGGGGGGTGGGGGGGGGAGGGGGGGGGGGCGGGGGAAGGAAAATGTACGTCCCCCAAGTTGACATAAAGTAAGGAAAACGACAGAAGGGACCTTGGATATGATACGCCACAGTCATTTATTGGACGCTTTTGCGATACCAAGCCTTTTATTTGAATTCAGCGGCAAACGCAGATGCTTGAAATATTACAAAATTTAAAAAGTAACTTTTTCTTAATATTAATGTTAGGAATATAAAAATTAGCTGGCCGGATGGCCCATTCTGAGCAGTGAAATAATATGCTTTTGTTTATACAGACGGATAGATAATAATGAAGACAATGACAAAAGACTGTTGTTCACATCAGCGAAAGACTGCATTGAATCAAACATGTCACTAATTTGCACAAAAACCGCGACCTTGAGACGCAAGTGTTCAAATCTAGTTAGAATGAAAGAGAAGGGACATTGGTGGGAGCTGTGGCTAAAAATAACTTTTCAGGCAAATTTGTAGAGGGGATGGATAGGTTGGTTCAAAAACCAAGTAC
This sequence comes from Oreohelix idahoensis, assembly GCA_024509875.1. Taxonomy (NCBI): domain Eukaryota; kingdom Metazoa; phylum Mollusca; class Gastropoda; order Stylommatophora; family Oreohelicidae; genus Oreohelix; species Oreohelix idahoensis. The sequence continues at coordinate 143,165 of JAMPIV010015000.1, forward strand.
GTTTTTTGTGAAAACGCAAGTAGAGACGGACAGACTAACAGATAAAAATCCATACTTGACTGAAGCATGACTGAAATGACTTTAGTGTAGGAAATTTGAATTTAAAAAAACCAAGGCATTGATTGGCCACAGACAATCATATTATCCGCGCTCAGACGAGCTTTTTTTGCCATTCCTCAATAGTTGTCCAGTGATAGACACAGTAAATTTTAAGTGTGGTGATTTCAAATGAAGTAAATAGAAATAAGTTCAGGGACGCCATACTATAGCCAGCAGCTCATCTGAGTTTTGCTAGCATTTCTGTGTTCTTTATTCATAATCTGAGCTGTGAGTTTTTTATGTTGACACCAAAAGGTGGTGTCAAATGCTGGGTAAATAATCGACAGTGAGGACCCGTGCAGTGTCGCATCTCGGCAGAACAGCCTCGTATTGCCCCCAAGCCCGGAGAGGTGGGGCCACCCGATATATTGCCCCCAAGCACGGAGAGGTGGGGCCACCAGATTCCAGCACCAGAACTACTCTTTCAAAGTTACGTACGCAGGCTGGTCTGCTGGATTTACACCAACTTCATAGACATAGCACCCAAAGTGAATTACTACTAAAACATCCCATTTCCTTCCATCATAAATGGACAATGCTTGGTAGTCTTAGACAGGGAGGGATGAAGCCACCCCAACAGCACATCTATTCATCGTTCTCCCAGGGAAAATAAAACTATGAACTGTAGAAATAATAACTACTCGTGAAAATTATATACGTACACACCTTTTATTTATCATGTCATTTATTCATGCCATTCACTCATAAATTCTAAAATCTTTCATATGTTCTGGCCAAAATAAAACCTTGGTTCAGAACAAATAAATTTAAAAAAGATTTACTTTCTAAAATTTCACCAGCTGAATTTAGTTCATTGTGTTCTAAATTTTATTGATAATATTATATTATTTAATATCTGGGTGTTGGTATATGTCAATACAATACATTACATTCAGTACCCTAGATTTTAACGTAGCCACATTCATTAGAAAAAAAGATAGGTGTGAGGTCGTAGTGGTAGCAAGAAAGGCCTTCTGAAAATTCACAGCTACATTTTATCTCAGGAGCCTTCACAGCTGACCTCATACATCACACTTAGTAATATCACCATCATACAATACCATCAAAACCACTACAGAGCCATGTAACAAAACGATATAAAAACAACTTATGAAACGGCTAAAACAACTATAAAAGCCATTTTCAAGTCCAAATGGGACAGAGAATACCCAGGTCATATAAAAGATGACGCCTATACCCAGCTAACATGGCGAGACCAGATCATCATTTTCCGTTTACGTACTGGTCAAAATAGGTTGAGGTACCATCTATATCACAAGTACAGGATTGGTCTAACAAGTCTCTGCACCTGTGGCACCAGGCCTATGACAACCGAACACCTGCACAACTTACAGCAGCAAACGGAGTGGCATTTGACAGCAACCCACTTCTCTCAACGAAAAACTGTTTGGAGGTGTCAGAAACTTTGAGTTGACTACAACCTTTATTAGAGTCATTAATGTAGAAGTCTGAGGGCCAACGAAGAAGATGAAATAGGACAGACGAAACGTCAAAAAGGGTCACTGAAACTTCCCACTACGCTTAATTAAGTGTGAGAATGAAATAGTAAGTTAAAGATTTTCTATGTTAATTTCCTTGTTATTTCTCCACAATTCTTCTTCTTCTTTGATATAAGTATATAAACCAATAAAACGGTATTGAATCAGTTTTACAAATAACGGTTCACAAAAAACAAGGGACGTTTCAGGTTTTACCCTTCGTCAGCCACAGTTACAAACAGGTGACAAGGACAAGAATTACATATAATTAAATATAAATTTATTTACTTCTTCTTTGATCCTTAGCCGCAGACTGTCAAAGCAGTCAGTGGCCATCACGCCTGGTAGCGTCTTGTAGGGCAGCAACAAACTGCATCTACTTTGCTTGGTCGGCGGCCATCCTTCATGCAGTGCCTTAGCTCTGGTTCATTCTTTTCATCTCGGTCTCCACAGTTCTCCGCCAAGTTGTTTTTGGTCGCCTCTTTTTCGCTTTTCTTCAGGGGTCCATAACATAGCTGTTCTTGTGATGGCATCGGGGTCTCTTCTGAGGACGTGACCAATCCAACTCCAGCTATGATGGTGTGCATGTCCTCTTGGTTACTCCCAGTAAGTAGCTCTTGGTTGGTGATGGTATTCGGCCAAAATATTCGGAGAATTTTCCGTAGGCAGATTGTGTGGAAGGAAGACAATTTCGACATTTCATTTCTGTATTACTCTCCAGCATTCCTCACCATAGAGAAGCACTGAAAGTACTCAGCTCTCATATAATCTTTATTTGGTGTTTGTGCTGTACTGAGAGGGCTTTCATGTGTTGTTTATACTAGCAAAGGTTGTTCTAGCTTTATTAATTCTGTTTTTGATGTCTTTGCTTGTTCCGCTGTCTGGTGTTACTATGCATCCTAGGTATGTAAATGTGTCTGTCTGTTCCAGCTTCTGGTTCCTTATTGTTATGGGCTTAGGACTGCCCACATTGAGTGTCATGACACTCCACAATTTATCGTTATATACCTATTACATTCATTTAACTTCATAAAGGTTCGTATAGATTTTGTTAGCTTACATTCGTTCAGATTTGTCTTAAGTCATCTCAACCGGCTTGATTTTAGAACGATAGTTATCGGCTAGATCCTGATTTTAGATTTAATTCTTTCCTTTTTTTTTTTTTTTTTGAAAGTTACATTTTATTTGTATCAAAATCAGTAGTAAGGAGAATAACGACAGTAATAATAATAATAATACCAAGAAACCTGTTGTCAGCATTAAAAGACAGTCCTTATTCTGGAATACACGTGGTAGGAAAGGTAGAAGGATGACAAAAAGCACATGAAGAAGAGAGATGGAATAATTCCAATGAAAGATATAAGGAAAACATGGAAAGATCTTCAGTGGACGGCAATACAGCACAGGACATGAGGACTTGGCGAGCGTTAGTTTATGGCCTATGTTTCTTGGGGAACTAAAGTGTAATGACTGAATGATGAATAACAATAACAAACAAACGAATACGATGATCCTCGCGTGTAATTTTTTGCCAGAAATCAAATAAATTACTACAGACAACAGGTTAGACAAAGGAAGAAAAGAAGAAAGACAGCAAGAAAGAGAGCGAAAAATGAATGAAAGACAGGCAGACAGAAAACTAGACAAACGGACAGACAGACTAACAGACAGGCAGAAAGAAAGATAGAAAGAAAGAAAGTCCAATTTGGCAACAATTATTTCTGATTTTCCCGACCCTAGTTAACAGGAGAAGAGCGCTGCGTTGACTTGTCTTTGTCTACTTGAAGAATCAGCTTAACAGCAGGAAACGGAAACTGGCGCATGATGGGAAGGAAGACGGGATAACGATTACAAAGAGATGAAAAGTCAATATGTTAACAGCCACCATTATGTGAAAGAGATCTTGTTTTGAACAAGGTATTTTTATTTTTTTACTTATTAACACGTTTACGCACTTCTGCGTTCGGTTCAATGTGGATTTATTGGATCGTTGCTGAGACAAGGCTCCCGTTGACCCTGCAGAGTTCGAAGATCCCGGATGTAGTGTTACTAATAAGTATAAGGAAAAAGGTCCCGATATCTCAGTCCTGCGAGCCATACGCTTTCCTTCTACTTATCTGTAGGATGTAAAATTCTAACAATGTTTCTCCAGTACCATGCTACTTTGTCAGCCAGGGCTTAAGGATCCAAGAAGAAGAGACCACTCTACTAGCCCTTCTCAAGGCTAGCCCTTTTCAGGGCTTCCTTCATTAAGCTATCTGATCAGAGCTAATAGTCCTTAGCACGTGTCGGCGTTGCTTAAGAGTTCATGCCATGAGTTCTGATATTTTTTTTTTTTTTACTACCGAACTGCATCTAAATATAACAGCAGGACTCACGTTAGTGGTTGAACGTGTCGTGCCTCGCCTTAAAAAAATGTAGACAATTTATCGAACGAAAAATTTATCTTTCATGTTAAAGTATTTTCTGGGGAAGAAAGCTAACAAAATGCCGTATCTTATTTCAATACATATCAAGTTTAACCTTCATTCTCATGATACACTGAATGTCATTTTAAACATATGGAGAGCAGAAGTAGGAACACACATGGCGGGAAGACATGGAAGAAATGTGAGCGGATGCCACAGGAACAGGAAAGCTTGCCGGGAGTTTAATCAAAGCCAGTGCTTCAAAGGGGATTGATTAAAAGCTTATGCTGTACAGAGAGTTAATAATTAATTAATGAACGAATTGCAATTTTGTAAAGTCTACTTTAGAAATACGTTGCTCAAATTGTAGACAAAATACAAAGATTACTATAGTCATAATCACTGGCGAAAGTCGAACTTGACACAGGGCATTTAGGCTTAAACAATCACAAACATAGACAACTGTAGACCTTACTGTGTCAGACTCGTTATCTAAGAGTTAATATCATAGTAACAGCAGAAAAACCAACTTACATGTAAGTATGAGACGTCATAACTGCCGAGTTAATCTCCATATTTTAATACGCCAACAACTGTTCGCAGTAACAAATGAATATTGTGATCCAAATAATAAAATTTGTATAAGACACAATTCACTTTTCCTTTAGCACAACTGTTTCTATAAATAACACTGCAAAAAACACCTCGAAGTTTCCTCAGAACTTGACTATAATACAAAAAACCCTATGGCTTCAGAATTTAACATCTTCCTAAAATACATCATTCACAGTTTCCCTACACTGAATTAAAACCTAGTGTCTCAACAACAACATAATCACACCATCTAACTTTCTACTTCACTCGGCAACGTTTCTCGTTCAACTCTCATCTACTATCAGACCCAACTCACAGGTCATGCCCCCAAAAGTCCTGACCTTTACTCACCCTGTAAAAATATATCCCTTGTTCAGATAGAAGCAGCTCACAACAACTCACAACAGACCGCGCCCACTCATCAATCAATCAATACTCTTTAGCTCTCCAATGAGCATAGACCTTCAACATACACATGCCAAGTTTTCCTGTCCTGTGCCATCCGCTCAAATTCTTTCTATGTTTTCCTCATCATTTTCACCTCTGTTTCCAGTTCTCTTCTCCGTGTGTTTTTGGGTCTACCTCTGCCTCTCTTTCACTGTGGATTCCAGAACAAGGACTGCCTTGTAATGCTATCAACAGGTTTCCTCAATGTGTGTCCTATCCATCGCCAGCGTCTTTTCAACTCTTGTTCCACTGGCACTTGTCTGGTTCTTGTCATCAATTCCACATTTGTGACTTTGTCATACCATTTCAGTCCTTCTATTCTATGCCAGCACCCGTTTATAAAAGTCTGTAGCTTTTTTGGTTGTTGTTTTTGTTGTTCTCCATGTCTCAGAGCCATTCAATAGGACTGACTTGACATTTGAGTTGAAGATTCTTATTTTCGTGTTGGACTTGATTTCTCTTGTTCTCCATATGTTTCCCAATGCAATGAAAGCTCCTCTTCTTTTTGTATTCTTATTTTGATATCACTGTCTGTCCCTCCAACTTTGTCTATATTACTTCCAAGATATGTGTAAGATTCTACATCTTTTAGTGATGTTTCTTCAAGTTCAACCTTGTTATCATTTCTTGCATTTATTCTCATAATCTTTGTCTTTTCCCTGTGTATTTTCAGGCCCACTTGTTGTGACCTCTCATCGAGAATTTTCATTTTCTCTTGCATCTGATTATGGTTATGGGACAGAAAAGCCAAGTCATCTGCAAAATCCAGATTGGTCTTATAGTGTATGTCACGAAAGGGCTTCTTTATAGTAAAGAATAAGGTTATCCTGGTGTGGTAAGTTGGGATGATATAAATATTTATAGGGGACTTAGTGTACTGACTGAGATCAGCTGTGAAGGTATCTGTATCTAATAAGTGTGGTGTGTTACAGATGACCTTACTTTGCTACCACATTTAGATCTCAATCAGACTTATTCTGGAATATTGTGATGACTACGTTGAATGTCTAGGGTTATGATAGTGATGAAGTGTAAGTTCACAACAACCAACAGACAGATAACACTTTAATTAAAATCCACAATACTTTACAACACTGTGACACGCACATACATAGAACACTCTAGAAGACTATCTTAAGTAAGTCAAGTGTTAACTTTTAAATTATGTATTAATTCCTTTCAATAATAGATATCCTGATTCAACTACAGAGTGAATCAGGAATCACAATCAAATGTAATCACAAGTGGTATGTACACTATTTATACATAGGATCTTTGTCCTGACATATATTATTATTACAATATGTGTGTAGGTTGTGATGTAGTACTATGAGGTAATACTGGCTTTTAAAGCTAGGTTGTTGTTTGTCATCATGACTTCATGTGTTTGTTACTGGTGGAAATAATATTGGAAAGGTTCACAGTTTCTTTTATTTGAAAACAAATAACTGTCCCTCTTGATTTAATGTACAGTCAATTTTAGAGGGGGTTACACAAGATTGAGCTGCTCTGGCCAACGAAATCTTATCTTCTGTGTGGGCGGCAGGAAAACTGTCTCCTCTGCTCGCTTGCTTCTCAGTTATCTTGAAAAACAACACTGGTCGATATCTTGAACAAGGAGTATGCTACCAGCCTCTGGATTCAGCAAAACTCAGACCAGGTGCTGCTCTAATACTTCAGTACCACGGTCCCTGAAATAAGAAGGTTGTACCTCCTACTTCAGAACTAATTTATAATCTATTTCCACACTGAAGCACAAGACATAACAAACACCGAGTTCAGCGCTGTAGGCCAACTGTTAGCTTCTCATGTAACAATATACACCAGTATTCCTCTCCCTAATGGTTACAACGCCTCTGCAATTCCAGCATTAATTCCTTCTATACAATAAGATAGGTGTCATAGTACTATTTGGCAATCCCATATATGCCTATGCAGTTATACTCCTCTCCGACAAGTTTTCACATGGTGGAGCAATATCTAGGCCTTGCCTCATGTTTGCTACTGAACCACACACATACAGACATAATTTATCATTTCACATTCAATTTTCATCTAAAAGATATCAAATATGTCTAGCTTACCACAATTCAATGAAATATTAAACAAGTACGTTGACTGGCGATGAGTTATGGCACAATTCCGATCTGCCTCTGTCCCAGGCTTTTATTAGAAAAATATGAGCTGGTTCTCAACGCACTTGCTTCACACAAAGTTTATTTTCAAAAAGTGGCCCTGAACTGACGCTTCTAATTGACTATATCAAATGGTCTAACCAATGAGACCATGTTTACAAAAGCCTTTGAAAAAATTTACCCTTCCTACCGTTTCCATTAACAACCAAAAATAGTATTTGCAGTCGACTAATCATATTTCGCCTTACATATTACTCTAGCCAATCAAATCGGATCTAACGTGTTGGCCTCATTTCCCCTAAAGCAGTGTCCAAACATGCCATTATGAGCAAATATGATCTTGTGCTGTCAGACAACACCACTATAGTATTTTGGCTATAATGTGTTAATTACTAGACTATTTGCGCAACACATAACATATTCTTTGTCAGCAAGTCCTAAGGTACAAGAATATATAAATTTAATGGGGCTAAGTGGCTTCGTTCAAAATATGTATTTTCTTCTACCACCCGTTCACTTCTATACGATGGGGTGTCTTCTGTACTGTCAGACTAATGTCAGGATTTCAGACGTAAAACAGTATTGTGTCATGTTTCCTAATAAGCATTAAACATGTTTTTTAAAACCTTACCTCGTATTGGTAGTGTTTTTTGTCACTGTTTATTTGAAAAAAATCAAGCCTGCATGCCTTTCGCGTGGGGTGGCATTAATTTTTAAATCGCGAGACGACGTGGTAGCACTGCATGCGTTCCTCCGTACATCTCTCTCTCTCTCTCTAAGCCCGTCTGTCTTTTCGTTGCGTAGTGTATATAATGACATTAATGTAATATTAAATCTGGGTCATTAAGCAGTGTGTCTATACAGTACCAGTTTTATTTTTAGAAACGCGTGTAGTTTATGCAGACGGAGCATAAAAAGGGGTTTTCTTGTTTAGCTAGTATGACGTTCTATAACACAGGCGTACGCTATTGTGACCGCACTGTTCTTTTACCATTCTTCTTTCCTTTATTGAATTACTTCGTTAGGCTTTACATTTACTTTCTAATTTATATATGTGGATTAGAATTTTCCACGACACCTGGACAAAAAGATGTATCAGGTGATACCAGGATAGTGCCAGGTAAGAGACTGGTCTTACAAGAAATACCCCCTTTTTCTGAAAGAATAAGGGTGTATTGACATCAAAGGTTAGGATCAGCTGTATAAACCTCCAGGTGTGATGAGGGTGAATGTCCTGAACGTCTATTTGCTCCCTCTCAAGATCCGCCTAAGCTATTATGTATTATTATTTGATGATGTTGGCTAATTTTGCTAGGGGTATTAATTTATATGATCTATCTCTATAACTATAATATGTATCAAACAAAACTTGTAACTCAATGTAAATAATGTCAGCAAGTCTGAAAGTACATATTTACAATTTTATTTAACCTATACCGGTTCTCTTTTCGGTTAGGTAATTTAAAGAAATTCAAAGATATTACAGCATAAAATAAATAAACATAGAAACTTTAATTATCAAACAGAATCATGTCTTGAAAATTCTATTTTTCTGTACACTGATTAATTATTATAATTCACTATCGTTTGTCACTAAGTTGAACTGTGAAGGTAGTAATAGATACATTCTGTCCATAAGAAATCATCCTTCACTGTGGTTTTATTTCTGTTTATATTTTATGTTATATACTGAATAGGCTGACCAGTGGCTATATATTGCCACTTATCTGGTGGTTGTCGAATTCAAACTCCTCCCGTCATAGACTAACACGTCTGCGAAATTTCAGGCAGTGGAACAGGGGGTGGCTGTCTACAATGACTTCACGAGCACTTGCACCTCAGAGTCCAATAAAGTTAGTTGATTCAGATACTTCTAGTAGTTTGCAGGATAAAACCTGGAATACAAATAATCACAACCCCTGTATGGTCCAGCACTATTCTGTCCTTACATACAATGGACATAACACTCAGTGTCAGACATCGTGCTAACATATGCACAGGACAATTTACCTGTAATATTTCCTAACACACGCTATGCACTTCCTAACACACCAGTGGATTAATCACAGCAAAAATACATAAATATATACACACACATATATATATATATATATATATATATATATATATATATATATATATATATATATATATATATATATATATATATATATATATATATAGTAATTCTTACCATCAGGCAAAACATACAAGCTGTTAATGGCATCTAATGTCTGCACTACAGTTTCGGATGGCAAAAGTACATGACGATTACATGGTTACCGCTTCTTCTGTACAGCTCGACGTTTTGAATTTTGTGGCCTCAATTTAGCCAAGGGCAAGGTCTTATATACCAGCAGCTCCTCCGTATGGGATGACATGGGGGAAAAAGGGTGTAAAGAATTTCAAAATGAGGCCTATTTTTGCCTTCTAATCAATTAGAAAAACTAGTTTTTCAATTATCTTCTTTATTTGTGGGGCGATTTTGGTCATCTTCACTGTTTCCAGGACCACCACGTGGAGGTGGAGTGCGGTCTTGACCAGCTCTGGTTCGCTGGTCCTGACGCAGGCAGTCAAGCTATGAGTCGCTGACTGCGGTCTCTATTGCTGCGTCTTGAGGTCCCTAAAGCCTGAATTATACTGTGAATTATTCTGTATTGATCTATCTATTTATTAGTTAGTTTGCAAAATGCATTTTAATGTATGCATGCTTTAACTAGCTACGTTGGGACTAACCATGATGTAACGAAGCTCTTTCACTCGATATTTCTATCTTACAAGAACACTATTTGAGAAAGTTTTTACACCTACCTCTAACATAACATTCCCGTTGTTGAAATATATAATCCTCTCTTGTAATACTTCTTTATTCTTTTCATAATTAAATATCCTTGTCCCGTCGGTTACACAGAATAGGTCTCTATGTTTAAGCATTGTACGTTTCTTAACACACAATAATAAGGGTGCGTTTTCATTGGCTATTGTGTCAGAGAGTTCTCTACTTATGGCGTGCGGAATGGTCAGATTAGAAAACCGTGTTGTGAGACAGACTAAATTCACGACAGTATACCAATATTGTTTTATTCTGTAACCTAGTGCTAACCTTCAATCTTTGGGTTAATAATTTTTGGGTTTTTTTCTCCATACGGGGAAGTCGCACCTCTGTTCTTTATTTCTTATGTATGTAAATGTTGTCTTGATATCTTTTAGATAATTGGTGTTGTCAAGTTTTGTGATAATAAACTACAAAGAAACTTAACTTTGTGTGTAGGTCAGACCCATACCCATTTATCCTTAGTTTTTCATGTTTGTGTGTCATTGTTGTCACATATTGTTGTGTGTGTGTGTGTAGAGTAACCTGTTCTTTCATTTGACAGGGAGGCAAAGACTGTCCTATAATAAATCATAGTTGTACGGAAAGGCTGGATGAGAGAAACCTGCTCACTCCAGAGACATATCTTTCCCTCAACCTACCACCTTTGAAATCTATTTTCTATACATTCTCGTGTATCAGTCAACCTTTACTTTTTACTTAGACTGGGCCCAATAAACCAATTAACCTACCGAACGACACATATAAGGCTATGTTCTGTCCGTTCTCTCTTATACACACTGGCGAACCCATCTGCAAACTTATCCCTCAAATCTTGCCATCGCTAATCTGTGTCCCCAAACTGGCTTTAATCGATAATTATCATTACCAAATTCGAGGCGGAAATGCGTACGCAATTCTCACCAGCCCTGATTTCAGTCACCAGACAGATAAATTGGCGACATATCACTGACCACAGACTTTTTTTACAGACAAACAATCTGGTCTTCCTTTGTTGTCTCTCGGTATTTTCGCGATAAGCATTCACCACGGCATAGGTTTAATCTCTACGTCTGGGTAGGGCGGAAATAGTTACGTGAAAAGGCCGCAGTCCTTTTCTCGTTGACCGTATGAAGTCAAATCTGGTTCAACAACTTAAGCGGTTACAATTAATCCTTACGAATGGTCAACTAGCCGTGAAAGAACTCTACGAACAGAGGTCAACCGATGATTGAGGGCTGACAGGGCACAGGTGTATGTGTGTAAAATGAAGAAATAAATGAAGAGAGAAAGAGGAAGAAGATGAATAAAAGGACACAACCAAAATATCGTCACAGTAGTAACGTAATACTGGTGTGGGAAGTAACGTAATACTGTATGAGTAGGAACGTAATACTGATGTGGATAGTAACGTAATACTGGTGTGGGAAGTAACGTAATACTGTATGAGTAGGAACGTAATACTGATGTGGATAGTAACGTAATACTGGTGTGGGAAGTAACGTAATACTGTATGAGTAGGAAGTAATACTGATGTGGATAGTAACGTAATACTGGTGTGGGAAGTAACGTAATACTGTATGAGTAGGAACGTAATACTGATGTGGATAGTAACGTAATACTGGTGTGGGAAGTAACGTAATACTGTATGAGTAGGAACGTAATACTGATGTGGATAGTAACGTAATACTGGTGTGGGAAGTAACGTAATACTGTATGAGTAGGAACGTAATACTGATGTGGATAGTAACGTAATACTGGTGTGGGAAGTAACGTAATACTGTATGAGTAGGAACGTAATACTGATGTGGATAGTAACGTAATACTGGTGTGGGAAGTAACGTAATACTGTATGAGTAGGAACGTAATACTGATGTGGATAGTAACGTAATATTGGAGTGGGTAATACATAATACTGAAATATCTAGTCAGAACGACCCTGGTCTACTTGTCTCCTACCAAGAAGATAATCAGAACATGAGGTGACTAAGACAAGTTCCAAGTTTTGTTCTTCTTTTTAACTTTTTTTTTTAAACGGGGGGGGGGGTTTCCCTATTGAAAAACATGCGTTTTTTCTTTCCTATTTCCTTCCTTTGTCCCTGAAGAAATCACTTTGGCCGTAACGTAGGCAACTATATTTGTCCCTAGTCCTAGTAAGACGCATTACCTATTCTGGTTTGCCTCGCTGAAACGAGAAATACACACCAGTATTAAGACACACACCAGTTAGAACAAGAGATTAAAAGACTGGGCGTTGGATATGACACACATTAAGAACATTTTAATCACTAGATTACAAGGCAGTTCTTGTTGTAAAATCCCCTAGGTAAGAGGCAAGAGGGAGACCAAATTAAACACATGGAGACTAGAACTACAGACAGACATGACAGGGATGAAGAAGACATGGACAGACATTGAAAGGATGGAACAGGTTGTGGCATGGTATTGTTAAAAAACGTATGCTCCGCGGGGAGCTAAAAGGTTTTGATCGTGATGGGAAGAGAAAAGTTGTATGACTCTGTAACGTTGGCCAAAAGTTGCTGAAAAAGAAATACAGTACAACAAAGAAGAGAGTAGGTACTGAACCCTTTAATACAATTTTAACGGGGGAGGACAATGCAGACTAGATGAACTTCATTAGGGGCAGCAAGCTGGTGGGGACAGTTTAATGAGGGGGAACGTATGCGTTCCTAGCGAACGGTCTACGATCGAGTCCCAGTAGTGTTTCTAATTTCAATTTTTTATTATTCAATATTTTAATTATTTTAATTCAATCATGTGATTTTAATTCTTTAAGTGCGTTTAAAAATAAAAACGATTATACTTCCCAAGTGTCTGTATGTGTCGACGGGTTTACTTTCTCGGTGGATGGAAAAGGGTTAAAGGAAATTGGAACGAAGAAATTTAATACAGGAGAAATTATGCTATTTTCAGGACATGAGACATAAATCGCACACCTTAATTCTTTCCCGTCATTGGTTGGAAAGGTATCTTGCTAGCACAATATAAATGACTAACATTAATTATCTGGCGTCTGGTGGTCTCTTCGGAATTTTTAATGGGACCAACAACAAAAACAAAATAAATAAATAAATTTGTAACAATTGCATGAAAACCAAAGTGTCACTTTCAGTCTTTTTTTTTTTCGGCTATTTAATGTTCAATGTATGTCCCCAACAATTACAACAAGGACGGCAGAAATCAGAGATCACCATGCTTATCCTCCCCTAAATCGTCCCTCAGTGAACCCTGAACTTGTCTATCCTATGCAATCAGCCCTGCGGGCACTTAAACAACTTAATGATGTCTGCCAAAGTCACCCAGTGTTCGTCTCCATGTTAAGCCTCCTTCAGGACTAAGCTGTTCCATTAGGTTTTCTTTACGTTGATTCTGCCATGAGCCGTTTGCCACGTCATTTAATTTGTGCTTAACATTAGAACTGAAGAACCGTTCAGCACTTTATTCGGCGTGTGAAATTGCTCTGTCCAAGCGATGACGTCAATAATGAAAGTAATGTTTAGTTCTTCCACAATTGTGCTATGTTTTCTCGTTGTGTTTTTTCCGCGTTAACTTGTAACAATGTTACACACGGGGATTTCTTTAACATTTATGGTGGCTCTTAGAGTGGCTGTTTACCCAGGAAACTTCTGAGAGAATCCAACATAAACCTTGTTTACGACAGTCTGGAACTCGATGACGCTTGCCTGCGCTGAGGGACGGGAGGGGAAGGTGGGTATAGAATAGATGCCATCTATTTCTGGTATGAGTTCCTTATAATTCTTTAAAATATCTTGTTACTTTTAAGACTTCACGGATTACCAGCGATCGCATTAGGGATATATGTTGAAACCATTGGTGCTTATCTACTTGGGATTTCTCACAGGACTGATAAATCTGTTTGAAGTGTAGTTTTAAGATAATATGTTCGAAGATTATATTTAAAACTAACATTGCGGGTTTTTTTTTTTAATAAATAAATTTTGCCGAAGTATTTAAAAAAGAAAATGCCAAAGTAATGAATGCCAAAGTTCTTGCTAAATTGTTTTGATGTTGTTCAAGAAAAATAAGAAAGCAACAGATGCCATCCATATCAAGATTCAGTAGAGTGTACCATCCTCGTCAAACATCAATATCACAATTAAATAACGTGCCATCATTATCAACATGACCATCATTATCACAGTCATTATAAATATCACATCTTCATGACCATAGTCTCATTGTCTTCATTGTTATCATTACTAAAATTGATTTCTTTATTATCACTACCATCTTTTCATCTTCATTTATTCGTATCATCTTAATGAATATCGCGATCATTTACTCTTAATAGTTGTTTTTTTGGTACGTCTCCATATAGTTACTGTGATTATAATCACAGTCATCATCATCTTTACAAATATCATCATTACCATCATCGTGGTGTTCAGTTACCTCCTAACTTCTATCTATCTATCTATCTATCTATCTATCTATCTATCTATCTATCTATCTATCTATCTATCTATCTATCTATCTATCTATCTATCTATCTATCTATACATCTATCTATCTGTCTATCTATCTATCTGTCTGTCTATCTATATATCTGTCTGTCTCTGTCTATCTATATATTTGTCTGTCTATCTATCTATCTATCTATATATCTGTCTGCCTTCCCTGTCTGTCTATCTATCTGCTGCCATGATCGTGTAAATATATGTTTTCCTGCAGGGGGAGGGTAGGCGACCGATTTTTTCCCCACCTACTTCTTATAATTTGTGTTCATAAAGAATATTTCACCCAAAAAAAAAAAAAAAAAAAAACATACTTTCTTTGTTTCTCGTTAATCTGGTTCTGCTAAGAATGGTGTATTAAATAGACTGGCGGCAGTCTTTGGAGTCCCATCATTTCATTAATAACATCTTTTGATCTTGTTCTCGGCTCTTCCGTTATTCTGAAGCCAGCTCGACTAAAGGTTGAATCTGTGGAGTATTCTTCTGTACGTCGCCATCACGAACAGCCTGCAGCTAAGACTAAGTTCTCCTTTCCCTGCCCTTCCGCCGTTAAACAATAAACATTTTAAAAAAAAAGAACAGTATCATCGTCGTAGAGACGTAGACTATTACAATTTTCACAGAACTGTACATAATATAAAAAAGGTAGTCCCTTAGCAAATATTGCTGTAGGGAAATGAAGTGATAGAGACTTCACTATACTAGGTTCAGCATCGAGACGTGAGGAGTGACTAGTTCACTTCCTCGCTGTCTTTTCTTTCCCTAATTCAACAGCAGAGTCAAGTACGCATTTACAGCTGGGTATGCTGGAGCTTGACGATAGGCTACCGTGTTTCGAATCCGGCACCTTTGCTGTGAGAGGTCTGAGCTCTAACCACTCTGTCAATCGGAAGCTCGTTAAACACTTTACATGAAAAAGAACAGTTTTTTTTTCTTAAATTTTGCCTCCTTCCCGTTCAACCTAAAGTCGGTTATACAGGGTGTTCCACGAAAAAGCGGCCCGTGACGTCATGTACGTACTGTGTCGGCACAGTACGTCCATGACGTCACGGGCCGCTTTTTCGTGGAACACCCTGTATAATAGCAGACGTCCAAATATAAAAGACCTTTAGGTCTGATCATTACCATTGTCGTAGATTACTTTTTTTTTTAATGTAAAACTTTTGCCTCGTTTTGGCGAGGCACGTCCTGTTCAACCTAGTCGGTTATATTAGGGCGCATGTCCAAATATAAAAGGCCCTTAGGTCTAAGGATGTTATTTGTGTACATTTGTTACATATCTGTTCAAAATAACGTGATAACAGTGACAGGTTGTGAGAATAGACTACAGTTAATCCGTCCGCTTGCTTCCCATCGTCGCCGCTCAATACGTTCAACGTGGCGGTCCACCTTTGTTTCCCTCATTAGCATGCACGGTTGTAACGCTAAATCCATGCCTATTCGCTATCTGTCTAAACTCATACTTTAGCCACGCCTATTTTTCTTGTTTAATGCGCTGATGAGCATCTAACTAGATTCGCAACTGTCATTGCTTTAAAGGGGACGAATCAAGTGCGTTTGCCGGTAGCTCGATGCGAGCAGGGCCGTCAGATTACGTCAACTGACAGAATGCAAGGGCACAAAACACGTGGAAGATAAAGGCTTTGAAGTTCCCAAAAGCTCGAGCGAATCCTGTGATGTTGTATATACAGGGAAGACGATCCCCGAGTTCAAAAACCTTTGTTGTCGATTGACACCGGCAAACAGCGAACGGAGGAAGTTCCTTATCTTGGAAGAAACCCCGCTGATTTCTGCCGAGTGGCCGAGGTGCGATTTACGTCATCGCCCAGCGAAACAACGCTATTCTTGTATATATGCGCAATCTCTTAAAATAAGTTATCAGTCGCTTTCAGTAATTTTTTAAAAATACATCTAGCTCGATATCTTAAGAGCCTTCCTTAGATGAGGAACTGCAGGTATTATATTGTGATTTGTCAGAATCATTATTCTTCGCCAAAACTATAGCGGTTCGTTGCCGGATTACCGACATACGGAATCACGTGTAAACAACTATACATTTTGACGTTAAAGGATTTACTTGAAGGTGACTGTTATAACTGCACTGAGGTTATGTATTTGATTTATGTCAATGCTATTTGATGAGATGTCTTTGTTCCGTATTAAACTATGCATATATTTATGGACTCTGTCATGAAATGAATCTGTATGAACAACACGCTCAAATATTTCCTCGCTAATAACCTAGTTAACGCATTTTTACAGTCTATAAATAACTATATTTGAATTTGTCTGAATGGCACAATCAAAGTTACCGCTAAAAATTTACTAGAGAAAATTTGAATTTTTCTACTACCACCCGTTAAAAGTTACTACCCCCTACAAAACACACTACCCCTCACAATATTTATTAACGGACGGGATAAAAATTAACAACCAATCGGATTGTTACCTCGTTTTATAGTGACGATAAAAATCTTGGTTGTAGTGAAAAAAAATGCCGATTCTGTGTGTTTGACAAAAATTAAATAATTTATTTCTCAATAACTAAAGAGAATTAAAAGGAAAGAGATATCTGGAATTGTAGCGCTGATATTGATTAAATAATACCATAAAGATTTCCCATTAATAAAACTATCTTGACGTAGAAACATTTATTTTATCAATATTTTCAGTTCCGGAAAGAGCAAAATTAATTACTTAAAAATTACACAGATGAAAACGGGGAGAAATAAATAAAGGAAACCTATAGGGGTGGATAGAGGACAGCTGGCCGTTTAATAATCAATTTCGATATTAAAAATCGGTCTATAAATAACGGAGATATATAATATAGAAATAAAATCAGACGAGCGAACACACCGAACAACGCTCAATGTTTATGGTCCAAAGTTAGTTAATTTTTTTGACGCGTCTTTTGATTGGCTGGTTGGAATTGATAACTTTTAACCCTGCTTGAATAAGTCCGCCATTTGAGAAAAACTTAAACACAGACAGGTTGAGAGCAGATGCAAAGCGTTGGTGACAAATGCCATTGCCGTCTGGACGACACAGCCGTCTGGAATTGAGCCATTTACTGCTAGTCAATCCTGTGATTGTGTGATTATTCTTTACTTGCGGTAAGATAAATAAGTATTAGTATTTCATTGGCATGTAACGGGCTACAGATTGTGCGCCGTATTTTGTTGTTCGACATTGCCAGTTGGAAGAGGTTACGACAACCTAATAAGGAAGTGCCTAAGCAGACTTAGAGGGAAGTGAAACTAATTTGTGTTTGAATATTGCCATAAAATCTTACGACTGTAAGTCCAGAGGCCACTAGCAATCTTCTGCAGTGCCACAGTGTTCTAATGACACATGAAAACATACCTAGGATGTTTGAACAAAAGAATTAACAGGTCACAAGAAGAAAATTATATACCCCAGCTGATTTTAGGGAAGACAATAAATGCTTAAGGTGACAGGGGCGTTGCAGCCATATGGGAAGAAGAATGTAAACACAGGACGGAGTGAAGTCAAAGAAAATAGGGTCTGGTGCAAATGGTTCGCACACGTGACTGACCCAAGGTAATCTTAGTATTGATTAGTTGTGTAATTGTTATAGCCAGCATATAAAAGGGAGGGAATATCCTTCTTTTTCAGGGTTATATTGCCTATTACTTAGTGGTGGCAGGAAACCTGGTGCAGGCAGACCGTGTGTACATTGAAGTATCAGTAAAGCTGCATGCTGCATCTGTGGTCAGAAGAAAACTCTTGTGTTGACCTTGCATAGTCTACAGTCATCCACCTCAGACAGGCTGTCAGGTCAAGTCCCTTTAAATGGGCATATGAGATCTCATCTTAACAATTTCCACAACCAGAACAGAAATTCCTGTGGGCGTGATGATACCAACAGACCCTCCCATAATTGACTTTTTGTTATAGAAAGTAGTGAATCAGACTGTGGGATACACATACAGTGACACTTTAATATACCAGTTATGGACAAAGGGTCCTCTTTATTTATTTATATGTTGTAAATAAAATTTTCTTGATTTGAAAACATTCCTGTCCCAAAAGAATTGAGGTACAGGAAAATAAAAAATTGTAATATATTAATATAACTTTACCAACAGTCTTACGTACTTCACTTTTATTGAATTAAAGTTATGTTTGACATTGTTCATACATCACAATAGATACATTACCCTAGACACTTGCCACACAACATCACAGAGATTATTTTACACAGAGTGAGATCTTAGAGAGGTAGCGGATAGGGAATCTGAGAACATCATCATCACCAATTAGACTCAGGGAACTTACACAGCTGGACCTCATTTTGTTTACCCGTAGTGTAGTAACATCAATAACCTCTCATATTACCACATATTGGGGTCCTGTCCGGGATTTTTTTACCACCATAGACCCAGGGTATCCCCATTGTTATAATATAATTAAAATTAATCATTTGTGGAAAATGGATGAGTTGTCATTGCCTATAGTTCAGTACTTTAGTCACATTTGTTTATTTATACTGTAAGATTTAAAAAGTTTGTATGACAGAAAAGATGGCAGACTTGGCCAAATTCAGATCTGCTACTGTGCAGACGGCAAAAGATCTTGGCATGAGTGGGGACCTTCTAATTCACTATGTAACTACTGAATGTGATAAATTTATAGATAGGAAAGATAGAAGGTTAGCTGAAGAGAAAAGGTTACAATTAGAAGCAGATAAAGAAGAGAAAAGATTAAAATTAGAAGCAGATAAAGAAGAGAAAAGATTAAAATTAGAGGCTGATAGGGAGGCTAGGAAATTAAAGGCTGATAGGCAGGCTGAAATCAAGAGATTACAAGTAGAGGCTGAACAAGAAAAAAAGTGATTGCAAAAGGAGGCTGAACAAGAAGAAAAGAGATTGCAAAAGGAGGCAGAAGAAAGGAGATTGCAGATGGAGCCTGACAAAGAAGAAAAGAGATTGCAAAGGGAGGCAGAGGAAAAGAGAGAGGAAAGGAGATTGCAGATGGAAGCAGATGATAAAAGATTGCAAACAGAACATGAATTAAGATTAAAAGAACTGGAACTTCAAGGACATGTTCCAGAAAATGGAAGCAACCCGTCTACCTCTGATACTACTGCAAGTCAGGGGGCCTCTAACTCAGCCATGAATTTCCACTTAGATCCCTTTGTAGAGACAGAGGATGACATTGAGCCATTCCTAAATAGGTACGAGAGACTAGCTACAAATTATGGGTTAGAGAAGGAGAAGTGGAGTTTAAAACTATCCCAAGGACTTAGGGGAACATCTTATGAAGTCTTTTCCAAGCTAAGCAGAGAAGACCAAGAAGATTATGATCTTCTCAAACAGGCTCTATTAATTAGGTATGATAAGAATGGGGAATTTTATATAAAGAAGTATAGAACTACTAAGCTACTGTCTGAGGAGACCTACCACCAATTCGCTGCCAGTTTAGAGACTTACCTGGAGAAATGGACTGCTCTGGGGACAACCCAAGATTTGGAGGAAATGTTTATGATTGAGCAACTGAGAGAGTCCATGGCTGACCTGAGAAAATTTCTCATGGAACAAGGTGCAGAGAGGTTGGGGGAGGTTCTCAATGTTGCTGAGAGATATCAGGCAGTCCAGAAAGAAGTAGCTGGTATTAAAAAGAAACATCCAGAAAGTAATAGACCCCCACCAGACCAAGATGAGTATTATAACACTAGGGAGCAACAACCTAGAGTTAAATCAAATTATGATAGGCCAAGATATGAAAAAGAGACAGAAACCCGCAAGTAAATGAAAGGAAACCCTACAGACCAGAAGGAAAATGGTGTAAAATGTGTAGGATGCATAATCATAATATAATGGAATGTGGTAGGAAAGTTCCTCCATATCACACTGCATGCATAATAACAGTGGACAAGGGAAGGAAGAAACTGACAGACAGTCAGACAGAACTTCATCATCCCCCATCTGCGAAGAAGTGGTTTGTAATGGTGCTAAAGTCAATTGTCTTTACTATTCTGGATTGGAATTTGACTCCGTTGGGAGTGCAAACCTGGTGCACCCTGACCAGTATACCACAGACAAAGTGGAGATACAAGGGGCATTAAAGGATACAGCCGCCATGACACTTCCAGTAGCCCAGATCAATGTCAAGACTAGGTACGTGGAAGGAGTGATTAGAGCAGCAGTCTGTGACGACCCTAATTACCCGCTGGTGTTAGGAAAGAGATACGTGTTTCTAGGGAGCCCTATAAAACCTGTGATAATGGCCACGCTCCAGGTCAGGTCGACCCCTAGTAAAGAGGAGGAACCACCACTAATATTCTCTCGTAAACAGATTAGAAAGGCCCAGGCAAAAGACAAATCATTGAAACATTGCTTTGGCAAATTGCCAAATAGCCATAACAACCCTAAGAAAGGAGAATTTTATTTGAAGGAGGGACTGCTTTACAGGAAAGCAGGAGCAGGACCCAAAGGATATGGACAGTTAGTACTGCCATGGAGTTATAGGAAACAAGTTATGGCACAAGCACATGTTGATCCAGACGGTGGGCAGCAAAAGATTGCCACCACCCGTCAAAGGACATCTGTAAAATATTTCTGGCCAGGCGTAGCTGCAGACATTGCAAAATTTGTGGAGACCTGTGACCAGTGTAGCAAGGTACATTCCACATGTTGGAAAAATAATACTCAGGATCGAGAAAAGCCTTGTGGCAATCATAAACATGGGCCTGGAAATAAAAATAAACATGATAAGGTAGACATAGTGAATAGGCATGCTCCTTCTCACACCCAGTCTTCCCATAGACCAGTAACACTGGCAACACTACGTATGGTACGAAGAGAACATACAGACCAGTCCATCCCGGCCCAGATTGGATCAAAATTGCGGGAACTGGCTAAAAATAGATAGATATTCCGCCACATTTGAAACTGAAACTGCGGGAAAACCCCAGTAGAATAGTTGGTAGTGGACGTTTGGCCAAGCTGCCTAATGTCAGGTTCACTTCAGCTTACGGCTATTATCTTAGCATTATAAGGGTACCGGTGACAGTGGTAGTTGACCGGACATACACAGTCCAGTGGGAGTATTGTAGGGCCATGGACTGAGAATATTACATAGAAAGGCGGACCGGAGAATTGATTTCTGGATGCCAGAATCATTTCCCCACATATGATATTATTTCACCAGTGACGGTAGGCTGAGAGAACAGCTGGCGAAAATGGACTCTACCTGAATTGCAGGAAATTGAAAGAGCCATTAATGAATATTAATAAAGAGTAATACCAGATTTCGTCAAGCCTGAGCTCAGACCAAATTGTTGGCTGTGATCACTTCGGGGAAGCACATTGATTCGGATGTTGCTTTCGGGATTGGAATTACTCCGAGTGTTTTATCCAGGCTGATGAGGAAATTACTGGAACCCCTACATACTCCGCTATCACCAAATTTATAGAGTCTCTCCTCATAAATATTGCAACCTTGAGGGACATCTAAGAATCTCTGGACATGTCATTGGACAGACTCAGAGAAGAGTAATGGTGAATATTGATTGATAATCAGCATTTGCCAAGCAGTCGCACCGGCAGCTGTTTATTACATAAACTGCAATAGATACTTGGATTGCAGAGATCTGAGACATATTTGTTGAGTAGTGCCTACATTGAAATGAACCACCTGCAGTAATCCATGATAACACTAAGGCAGAGTAGAGTCAAATTGACTTAATTTGAACGTGATTGACATACAGATATGAAAGCTGAACTAGTGGTTCACGCTTTTCTAACGGGGGAGATGTGTCATGAAATGAATCTGTATGAACAACACGCTCAAATATTTCCTCGCCTGGAATTGTAGCGCTGATATTGATTAACATAATACCATAAAGATTTCCCATTAATAAAACTATCTTGACGTAGAAACATTTATTTTATCAATATTTTCAGTTCGGGAAAAAGAACAATTAATTACTTAAAAATTACACAGATGAAAACGGGGAGAAATAAATAAAGGAAACCTATAAGGGTTGATAGAGAACAGCTGGCCGTTTAATAATCAATTTCGATATTAAAAATCGGTCTATAAATAACATAGATATATGACATAGAAATAAAATCAGACGAGCGAACACACTGAACAACGCTCAATGTTTATGGTCCAAAATTAGTTTTTTTTTTTTTGACGCGTCTTTTGATTGGCTGGTTGGAATTGATAACTTTTAACCCTGCTTGAATAAGTCCGCCATTTGAGAAAAACTTAAACACAGACAGGTTGAGAGCAGATGCAAAGCGCTTGTGACAAATGCCATTGCCGTTTGGACGACACAGCAGTCTGGAATTGAGCCATTTACTGCTAGTCAATCCTGTGATTGTGTGATTATTCTTTACTTGCGGTAAGATAAATAAGTATTAGTATTTCATTGGCATGTAACGGGCCACAGATTGTGCGCCATATTTTGTTGTTCGACATTGCCAGTTGGAAGAGGTTACGACAATCTAATAAGGAAGTGCCTAAGCAGACTTAGAGGGAAGTGAAACTAATTTGTGTTTGAATATTGCCATAAAATCTTACGACTGTAAGTTCAGAGGCCACTAGCAATCTTCTGCAGTGCCACAGTGTTCTAATGACACATGAAAACATACCTAGGATGTTTGAACAAAAGAATTAACAGGTCACAAGAAGAAAATTGTATACCCCAGCTGATTTTAGGGAAGACAATAAATGCTTAAGGTGACAGGGGCGTTGCAGCCATATGGGAAGAAGAATGTAAACACAGGACGGAGTGAAGTCAAAGAAAAAATGGTCTGGTGCAAATGGTTCGCACACGTGACTGACCCAAGGTAATCTTAGTATTGATTAGTTGTGTAATTGTTATAGCCAGCATATAAAAGGGAGGGAATATCCTTCTTTTTCAGGGTTATATTGCCTATTACTTAGTGGTGGCAGGAAACCTGGTGCAGGCAGACCGTGTGTACATTGAAGTATCAGTAAAGCTGCATGCTGCATCTGTGGTCAGAAGAAAACTCTTGTGTTGACCTTGCATAGTCTACAGTCATCCACCTCAGACAGGCTGTCAGGTCAAGTCCCTTTAAATGGGCATATGAGATCTCATCTTAACAATTTCCACAACCAGAACAGAAATTCCTGTGGGCGTGATGATACCAACAGACCCTCCTATAATTGACTTTTTGTTATAGAAAGTAGTGAATCAGACTGTGGGATACACATACAGTGACACTTTAATATACCAGTTATGGACAAAGGGTCCTCTTTATTTATTTATATGTTGTAAATAAAATTTTCTTGATTTGAAAACATTCCTGTCCCAAAAGAATTGAGGTACAGGAAAATAAAAAATTGTAATATATTAATATAACTTTACCAACAGTCTTACTTACTTCACTTTTATTGAATTTAAGTTATGTTTGACATTGTTCATACATCACAATAGATACATTACCCTAGACACGTGCCACACATCATCACAGAGATTATTTTACACAGGGTGAGATCTTTGAGAGGTAGCGGATAGGGAACCTAAGAACATCATCATTACCAATTAGACTCAGGGAACTTACACAGCTGGACCTCACTTTGTTTACCCTTAGTGTAGTAACATCAATAACCTCTCATATTACCACATATTGGGGTCCTGTCCGGGATTTTTTTACCACCATAGACCCAGGGTACACTTGCAGTTTATAATTTGATTTAATAACGGAGTGGTTAAGAGGTCTTACCTTCACGCGTGTTAGGTTAGAATATTTATATTGTGATTGTGTTTGTATCTTTTCCTAAAATCTAGGCTGATCAAAAACCCTGCGAACTAGCGGTCTTATGAACTTATGGTCCTATGATCTTATAATCTTATAAGCATCCAGAGATATTATAACATTGTTGAGTCTTCGTGCTGTGAACTGTGCGGTCCATTTTTGTCATTTCATGAGAGAGACCAAACTAAAACCAATAATTGTGATATTTGTTGTAGATTTTTGATAGGGGAATTAAGACATAGATTGGTTCCTTCTAAATAGATTAGAACAGGTGATAGCTCAGTGAGAGGTAATGTAAAGAAAATAGATTTTCACGAGTGAAATGGTGGAAAACTAATTAGAATCTGTCCCTGAAATCAAGAATCTTCTCTTTTTTTCAGCCTATCTCTACAACAGACTTTAGTTGGTCAGACAGTCTAATAGAATATATATATATATATATATATATATATATATATATATATATATATATATATATATAATATATATATATATATATATATATATATATATATATATATAGCACCACTCACATACACACACACATCAGTGACGACAGTTAGACGAACAGACGTGAACACTATAACAATGGAATATAGATATTTTGGGACGAGCTGACCATCACACTTGAAAAAGTTTATGTAAATTTTATTTATCATAAGAAAATTCAACACAACAATAAATTAGAATATCATGCACATATAATTACACATAGGTCAAAGAATTACTAAAAGAATAATAGACTCATAGGTGTAATCCTTTCCCCCTCTGTTTAGCCCACGATCCTGTTAGAAGAAAAGTTATAGCCCCAAAAAGTCACAGATTTTTACGCTGTGGTCTAAGATTTCCCTCTATATTTAAGAACAGAGTTGATATATTAATCTATCCTAAGAGGAAATCAGCATTTAGCAACAACAATTGCATAAAGAAATTTCAAAGTGGGTGCATGAATTAAAAAAATGAAAGAATCACTCGTTCTGCTGTCTCTCTGTTCATTCACAGGGGCCCCTGACATACTTTCTTACCTACAAACGTAATGTTTTTCGCCTTCTAGCGCAAACTTCAGGACACACCTCTACAGTGAATCTGTATTCTTTTGATAAAGAGAATCCCAGCTCTGCAGATACAGGTTTCTTCCAATGTTCCGGGGAGCGTTCACTTTATAACTATATTTTCAGATTACTGTTAATGTCGCTTTAATCAGTTTAGGTAAGAAATTTTAAACGGGCTCACAGTGTCAGAATCACGAGGTTTCCACTACTTAGGAAAAATGACAGGTTGGTAACTTCTCTCAAATGTAAAATTCTTGGTCACACCACAATTAGTCAAAACGTCGGAAATGTTACTGTTTGTAATTTTTCTCGCCACAGGTGCTGAATATACAATGAGATTGTTGGGAAGAATTATAATCTGGCTCGATAGGCCCAGTTATTGCATTTAGTATTAAAGTTCGTGAGATGAGTACTCTGTCTCTTTCTGGACGAAAACACAATGCCAGACAGGTTGTAACTTGGAAACTCACTTATTTAAATTACAAAAATGTTTCTTCTAGGTTATTCTCACATACTGAAAAAAAAACCGCTGGTAGATTTTGGGCTTGACCCAGACGCTGTATAAAGAAAAAGAAACATACAGAATACTAAATCATAATATTATACACACATCCTATCCTACCCTCGCGAAGAATATAATATCACTTCGGTTATTTAACTTAAATCAGAACTATAAGCTTAGAGCTTGTCTCATCGTTTAAAACTTCCGTGAAATAAATTCTAGTCATTAAAAGAATCAATCATCATGAATTAGAAATACATAAGTATCTCGTCAATACTCAATGATGAATCAGTGCATTTACTTAGTTAAAATATTCACCGACTGGTTACTAGCAATTTAATTAAATTTATTTATAGCTGAATGAGTTTTAGCTAGAAATTATAATTTATTTTGCTATCCACTGTAACACAGTAAACTTAGAGAATATAACTGACTTATCATTTAATCACTCTGCACAGAAATAAACTAGTGAAAATGAAATAGGCGATCTACCACTTAAATCACTCAACACTACTAGATATATATATATATATATATATATATATATATATATATATATATATATATATATATATATATATATATATATTTACCACTAGCGCAGAAATAAACTATCTCCAATCGACCAACTAAATGATACTTCTATTAACAGAGATCTTAGGAATCGACTGCTAGACGGTTCTAGTCTTTCTGGCTTTACTGGATGAATTTAGTTAGATTTCTCGGGTATATATCTCTCCGAAATCAAGGGAAGGTTACGTCTATAACCCGAACCGACTCATTTGCCAGATGTTAGCACCTACGTCCAGATTTACATATTTCCTTCCTCATTCTACGAATGAAACGAATTCTACACACCCTTACCGAAACCATACTTAACACCAACAGTAAATTCTCTCGATCTGATCAGACATCGGCAATAAAACTCACAGTGTGCGTTTTACACGTTCTGCTTCGTATGGCCGTTCCCAGAGATCAATGTCTTTCATCTCAAATCTTTCACCGAGAATAATTAACTATAGGTGAACAGATCAGAGAAAAATAATAGACGATAGTCTTCCTTCTTATCCCTGTCGAGAACGAATTAACACGATTCGATTCTCTCATCAAAGAACTTAGCTGAACAGTAATAAAATGCGTTGCTAAATAAGAAAGGAAAAGACAAAGGTTTGAATGGGAGAGTATTCTTTAACAATCGAGCGTATGCGAAAAAAGGTAAAAGAGCGAAAGAAGGTAAAAGACAAGTGTAGAATAAAGAAAAGATAATAGAAACTTATTAAATCATAAATCTCTGCCACAATATTAACTGACCAGAACATTATCAGATTTTTCATTTATATCAATATCATCATTTTTTAATGTAAAATGTTTGCCTCGTTTTGGCGAGGCGCGTTCCGTTCAACCTAGTCGGTTATATTAGGGCGCATGTCCAAATATAAAAGACCCTTAGGTCTGGGTGATAATATCTATCAATATCATCAGCCAGCTGGGGCAGAATAGATATACTTATCTGACAAATGACAGTAGTTTTCACGGGGATTATACTCAAGAGAACTCACTGTTCAGTCTCGGCCATCAACTCAGAGTACAGCTGATAATTACTTTCATTAACATTTTCATCACGAAACAGAGTGTCTCAGCCACCAGAGGCTAGACAACCCCGGAACTATATGTATTATTCGTTCTATGACGGTGACCATCACGAATAATTCCTACTCCAACCAACTGTGGGTATTGATACTTGATTTATCCAGGAAACAATTAAAGTACCAACTTCAGCGACTACTTTGAAATTTGCAGTCAGCACTAAGGATAGTCTGGGGCTGGACAATAATCTGACACTGTAAAGACATAGCACTTGTTAGTGTTTATTTCCAAGGAATACCTGAGACAACTACTGGGTAAGCGAATAAGAGTGTGGCCACAGAATGAATGATTGAAAGAATAGAAAGGGATAAACATATTTTTCACTATTCCATCTGTTTACTAAATCTTTTTTTTTACTTCCTCACTAACTTGATTATTTATGGGATAGTTTAACTAGGAACTAGCTATTTGCCTTTAGTGACTATTCCATTACCCATATTGGTTACATTTAACCTTTTTGGGGTTATCCACTTCTGTTGGGATCCTTTCTCTACCAGAGGTGCGGGAAATATTGGGTTATTTCTCATTTTTTTGTCTTAAACCGTGCTATTTTTTTATCTGTACATGATTGACGTTGTGAAGATTTCTTTAAGTGAAATAAACTTAATAAAACTTAATAAGTTATCGTGTTGGTCAAACCCCTGCCCATATATATTATCCATAGTTTTCACGTCTGTGCGTATTCGTCACGTATTTGTGTCTGTATGTGAGGTGTAACTAATATCTGTTATCTAAGGAGTGAAAGTTCGTCTGATTACAATAGAGTCGTATAGATAGGCTGGAGTAGAGAAACTACTCGCTTCAGAGACTGAACTTTCTCTTACACTATCACCACCCCCTCGTGAAAAATCTATTTCTTACACCTTTATTCTCACACATTTTTCCACTATCACCTCTGCTCATCAAAAATCAATCAACCTATCTTATAAAATTACGACAATAACAAATGTTCGAATTTTGTGTTGAATATGAATATCTTTACCTGGCTCATGTGAAATTTATATATGAAATCATTACTTCCATGCCCTCTATAGCTCTTGTGGTGGTTGGATGGGGGGAAAAAAAGGGGGGGGGGTGGTGGTGATCTCTGAAGAGACAAAGAAAGAATAAGACTACTGTACCATCAAGCATGTCGTACAAGGCAACTAATAAGATGTGGGCATGAGGCTGGGAACCTCATTATGCAAAACCAAGTTGCTACATAAACCACCGCAGCAAGGGCATGCGATTGATATTTGTAGGTTTTCTGTAATGAGACCAGCTACAGTGGTGACCCCATGCTTTGACAGGAGCGCCAAAACAAACTGATAAAGATGATGTCTACTTACCATAGTTTTCTTTTGTTTAGATATCTATAAATATAAAAACTAGTGTAAAAGCCCGTCAAAAGACGGGAATTAAATTCAAAAGCCCCAATACCTAACGGCAATTCTACTTATTCAAAAGCATTTTTTTTTTATAAATATTTGCTTTACATCTGATATTAAAAGTCTGAACATGACAGAAGAGCATCTTGATTTTCTTTTGGTTTAATCTGGTACAACGTAAATCATGGGTCTACGCATCTTCATGTCTTCAGTTCATGTACTGTTTATCAGTTGTGTTGTTGACTTCTGTCTATACTGTATAATCAAACTGTTCATGCACACCGTCATTTGCGCATTCTTCTTTGGTAAGTGTTACTATTTTCGGGAGAGTACATATAAGGGAAACAATACAATTAATGTCTTACTTTCAGCCAAAGTTGCATCCCTTAGCGTTACGCACTGACAGAAAAAGCTGGGATTTTATATATAGGATATTTATTTTCATTTTCACCCCTGATTGAGCTTGGTGGTTACTATCTCAGCTGGTCCTCTGGCAAACAGCCTGGAAGAAAGCATTTACTTTCTCTTGTAGTCGTAGTTTCTTTTGCAATTGGTTTTACATAATGATTTTGGCAGCTCCACGCACCACCTCGTATTAGTCGTATCTTAAGACATACCTGAGTGAGCCGTAGTGCTATTCTATCTTTGTCGGGTCGCAGACCCCCCCCCCCCCCCCCCCCCCCCCCCCCAACCCCGAACACCTCCCGCCGGAACTACACTCTGTTATGTTTAAATATCAGCTAGTGGAAGGCGTCGGTGTCTTTTCTTTCTTCTCAAGATGATCTTCGACAAGTTTCATGCAGGGATATCAATTGGTTTTGAGACTGTTTTAGGAACCATAACAGGCTATCTCAGCCGCTGTTAAAAGAAGATCGATATAATCAAATGATGAACCCCTACGGACATTTCTCTGGCAGTTCTTTCCAGAACCATTTAAAGTAAGGTCTGGACAAAACAAGTCTTAGCGCCCTTTAACAAATGTTATAGGTCAGTAAACAATAGAAAGGCCCTAGGATAATCAATGAGTTGGAAGGCGTATTTGGAAAGTCAAAGATGACAGTCACAAGAAAACAAACAACCAAATTTTGTCCTACTCTTAAGAGCCATATATCAAACTGCTTAATTATATAAAAATTAATTCTATCTCTTTGTCTTTCTGGCTGTCTGTCTACAAACCTACACTCACCCACCCCACCCATCTATCTATCTATCTATCTATCTATCTATCTATCTATCTATCTATCTATCTATCTATCTATCTATCTATCTATCTATCTATCTATCTATCTATCTATTGGGATGTATGCTCGCCCCGACACTATTCGGTAAGATATTATGCTGCCATGCTGTCTAACGTTACGCATGGCAGCAGTGGCGGCGTACACATCAGATACAGGACAGATGGAAAGCTGTTCAATTTGAGACGATTACAGTCCTTTACGAAGGTGAATGAAAAAAAAATCTCTGACCTCGTCTTTGCGGACGACTGTGCCCTCAACACCTGCACATAACTGCACATGCAGAACAATATGAGTAGGCTTTCTGTAGCGTGTGATGACTTTGGTCTTACCATCAATACGAAGAAATCTGAAGTAATGTTGCAACCTGCTCCTGGGAAACATTACTGTGAACCAAATATCACAGTAAAGAACCAACGTCTCCAAGTGGTGGACAGCTTCACTTATCTAGGCAGTACCCTTACCAAAGATGCGAATATCGACTCCGAGGTCAACAACAGAATTGCAAAGGCAAGTGCTGCTTTTGGAAGACTAAGAGTAAATGTCTGGGATCGACAAGGAATTAGAGCCGCCACCAAGATAAAAGTATATCATGCAATAGTGCTCACTATCCTCCTGTATGCATGTGAAACATGGACAGTGTATAGCAGACACGCCAAGAAGCTTAATCATTTTCACATGAGCTGACTTCGCAGGATTCTCAGGATCAAGTGGCATGATAGAGTATCTAATTCTGAGGTCCTCAACAGAGCACATATCTCAAGCATCTACATATTGCTGCAGAGGACCCAAATTAGATGAGTTGGACATGTTGTTCGCATGCCCGAAAAACGCCTCCCAAAGCAGTTGGTGTACAGCGAACTCTCCATGGGTAAGCGAACAGTAGGAGGACAAAAGAAACGCTTCAAAGACACACTGAAAGCATCTTTGAGCAGCTTCAAAATTGATGTCTCCTCCTGGGAGACTATCGAACAAGATCGCTGTGCCTGGCGGACAAACATTACTCAAGGCGCTCGCATTGCATAACAGAATTTAGCTGATAAGGCAGAAGGCAAGCGTGCTGCAAGAAAGGTCAGAATGCACAGCAACACTACTATCGACTCTAACCATGTGTGCCCCGTATGTGGCAGGGCCTGTAGGGCCAAAATAGGACTAATTAGCCACATGAGATCACGGCACAGATGTTTCAGAACTCAAGTCTCAAGCTGTCGCTATCTTCACTTGCAATGGGCAACTATTATTATTATCTATCTATCTATCTATCTATCTATCTATCTATCTATCTATCTATCTATCTATCTATCTATCTATCTATCTATCTATCTATCTATCTATCTATCTATCTATCTATCTATCTATCTTTCTATCTGTCTATTTATCTGTTTGTCTGTCTGTCTGTTTATCTATCTATCTATCTATCTATCTATCTATCTATCTATCTATCTATCTATCTATCTATCTATCTATATATCTATCTATCTATCTATCTATCTATCTATCTATCTATCTATCTATCTATCTATCTATCTATCTGTCTCTCTATCTGTCTGTCTATCTGTCTGACTGTCTGTGTGTCTGTCTGTCTTTTTTATATAGACACAAATAAAGAAGGAATTCGAGGCTTATACGTGTAAAGAAATAAACGAATGCAGGTAAATATTCAACTCAGTTCTATTCTTTCTGTTCTACGAAGGCCTGCTATTTACTTATAATCAATCGTTCTTTTTATATCATATTGTTTGATACCACGAAAAGACACATCGCTACATAGTGCGTTCCCCTTTTTTTCTGTCTCAGACTGTTCAGTTATAAAGTTCAACAGTAATTCTAATTCTACGAAATATGTTTTTGCTTCTTTTTTTCTGTACTAAACTGTCTGGTTCTACCACAAGATCGATCTTATAATACTTTTATTTCCTTCTTTTTATAATAAAAAAATAAAGTATAAATCTGTCTAGTTCTTTGTTTTTCTTTTCTTGAATTTTTTCCTTTATCGTTTTGATTTTCTACGGAAATATACATTTTTAAAAATCCATTTCTGACCTTTCCGTATTTGTTTCCCCGACACGAACGCTATTAGTAGTGCTTATCGCCGGGTCATTTGTAGAACTGTTTCTTTAAACCCCTGTTTTAAATGTTACCAAAAACCAAATACCCAAGACACACTAAATAAATTACTCCAGGTTTTTAACCGGAGTTCCGAGAGAGATCACTAGGGGTTCCTGGAGAGATCGTGGATTAAACTCGCATTCGAGTTGCTACCCTTTGTTCAGAGGGGGAACCACACAAGAGAAGTAGGCTAATACGCTGGTCAAAATAAACAGATCCGCAGAAAAAAATCATTCTGTACTCAAAAGAGCATTGAAAATTATTACTGGATTATTATATGTACAACTTACTGATCACGATAACGTGCCGTGAGCTGTAGATATAGTAATTTTATGCAGGGGTTCCTTGAGACTTGAAAATTATTTCAAGGGTTCTTCTAGGATAAAAAAAGGCTGCGAGACTGACTGACTTAAACTCCATCTTGTTGTCGTCGAGTTTTTGTTTATTCTTGTATTTCAAAGACAATCCTTGATGTCCCCTTAGCCGGATGAAGTGTTTTGCATTTTTTTTTTTTTTTCATCTGCTGCATACACTTAATAATATTTGATTCTTTGATTTGTATAATTTTGTCTTCTATCAATTATAAACGCTGCCCGGGTTCTAAACAAGGTCACGTCATACTCCAGTCTACCCAGCTGTAAAAATTGGTACTTGACTCTGCTCTTGAGCTAGGGAAAGCAAAGACCTGATAAAGGTATAGTCTTTAATAATTTACTTCCCTGGGGCAGTATCTGCTATTCAGGTACGATTAATAAATTTAATGGCTAATTATAGCTCAACGTGATAGTTTAACCAAATCCGGATAAAGACGGTGTATGGGCAGATGCCCCACTTCGTGAAAACAGCTTAAATGGTAAAGGTAGTCCACAGCAGATACGGCCGAAGGGGAGTGAACTGTAAGAGACTTAATCATACTAGTTCTTGCTTTTTTCTGAGCTGGAGTGACCAGTTTCTATCATCAATGTCTTTGCCTTCCCTATCTACAGAGCAGTGTCAGGTATTGTAACAGTGTAGACTACCACGTCGCTACAACTGTCAGCCTTATAGTAAAGTACTTATGAATGACTAGTTAGAGATAAATAAACCACTAGTCAAGAATCAATGACATCATCAGTCATGACACACATGAACCCATGATGTCATCAAACCTTGTGTGGCCTCCATACAAGTCAGATCGGAAAACATTTAGATTAGAGAGAACTTTAAACAATGGTTGGTCATCATCACATAGAAACAATAATTTTAGACTAGAGGATTCGTAGTTAGTTAGGTTAAAAAGTATTTCAACAGTCCACTAGCCCCCAAGACCAATCATTAGAAGGTTTCCGGTCTTAACTCCAATGAGACATATTTCTTCTGGCAAGCCATAGTACCAGACTAGTATAAAGACTGATGCATCATAGTGACCATCAGAGCTTGAGACAGTTATCTCAGAGCTAGTTGTCAAACCGAAGGCGTCACTCTTTCTTGGACCATAATATACATTCGTCATATACATTCGTCCAGCGGAAGTCTTGTATAAAGTCTTGTAAGTCTTTTTCATCTTGTGTTAGCTTAGGCTAACGTCGTGACTGTGTTTATCTAATTTGGTTTTAGGACCAAGAAGAGAAAAATAAGAATGTCCGCACCTATCGTGCCCGTCATCCCAATTGATATAAATGAAGACTTAGAAGGAGGCATGCTCCACAGACCAGGGACACTGGTCATCACGATCTCAGGGCCGCAGGCCAACAGGGCATCCAATTCCCTAATAGCCAGCATATTAGCTGGACCAGCCGGTGTCGGCCTGAGTGGCATTGCCACTTTGTACCGCTTCGCGGGCCCTTATAAGTGGTATGCCACTTTAACAGCAGCAGCTCAGCTGAAACACTACAAGGGCCTGCATGGGAAAAGATTGGAGTGGACCAACCCTCAGATGAGCATTCAGATTGAGCATCATGACAAGGAAAGATCCAAGGGCGTGCTGCATTGGATGCCGCCCACGATGAAGCCCGAAGCAGTAAAAAGAATAGCGGCGGAAGTGTCGGGAGATAAGGACGTAGAAGTGTACAGGATCAAAAATGCCCACGACATGTGGAATTTCCAATACAGGCCGTCCGAACACAGGATACCGCACTTTGTGCACTTGAAAGCAGCCGAGGACAAAGTACTAAGAATATGGGTGTCCTTGCCCGGAAGAAGAATACAGTGTGCGGTGTGTGGGCAGGATGACCACTGGGTCAGCCAGTGCCCAAGGAAGCGGGCGCCACCCCCCCCCCCCACAGGTCAAGAAAATGAGGGAGGAAGAGAGAGCTGTCGAAAAAACACCGGCAGAGCAGAGCAGGGCAGACGAGTTCCCTACCCCAGATAGCCCAGATGCCAGTGAGGGTGATGGATATACAAAAGTGATAAATAACAAGAAGCAAAAAAAGAAATCAATAGAAAAAGATTCCTGCTCCAGACAACAGAGCCTGTGAGGTCAAAAGAAGTAAAACGTAGTGACAGCAAATCGCCGAGCAAGCGCTCCTCTAGCCGAAGAGACTTGCCACCATCACCCAGGGCGCCTACGCCAGAGCCCTCCCCGAGAGGGAACTCGTCGACACCTGTCGCCGACGAGCGTGTGATGTCAGCACCTAACAGCAGAAGATCATCACCAACAAGACATGAGGTTCTAGAGGCGCCGACGCCGTTCAATACGCAAGCCCCCTCCTGTTGGGCGGCAACTACAGAAGAGGACGACATGGAGGCCATGTTGTCTCAAGGAGATATCTTCATAGATGGGCAAGCCTTTTGAACATGTGAGTGAATGAGTTTGCTACTAGAAGTTATTTCCCCGTGCACTGAGGCCCAGTGCAAACAGACCTGTCCAGTTCCCAAGTATAGGAAAGCCTTGATTGCACCTACAACAAGAACAGACAGTGAGCTGCCAGTGTCCGGAGAAATGAACGTTTTTTTCCCCTTTATTTCATAGTGATGTAATTTTAAATGTAAAATGTGTAAACACCTATAGTTTAGGGAGTGTATATTATTATTTAAGAGTTGTGTTTAATGTAAGTAGTTCCTTTGATGTTTTTGTTTTTACACACAAACACACACTGAACACGCCCTTAAATGCGCACAGTTGTAATTAAGCAGTCAACTCTCCCCCCTACTGGGGTGGGAATGTTAGGCGGCGCGGTTTCATCTGCGCTTAGCCAAAATTATCAGTGCAGAACGGATAGCCAGCCCTCAGTCACTATCTCGTCAAGCAGTCATGTAATTAGGTCAGCCGGTCAGCCCTTAAGCACCGCCTTGCCAAGCAATGTAAACATGAACGTGTCGAGTGGCCTAGTTATGACAGAAAGCGGTCAGCCTACAGTCACCGCTCTGTTGTGTAAGCCATGTGTAACAAGTGACCAGCCTATCACTTTGCCTGGTACAATCATTACAACACATGATAAACCGCCAACTAGCGCTTTGTTGAGAAATTCACCTGTGGCAGGTAGCCAGCCTCAGACCAGTACTTTGCCTTGTAATTCTTGTAATTCTTGTAACTCAAGTAGGACAGACGGTCCGCACTCAGTCCCCGCTTTGTCAGATAGTTTAGATATGGCAAGTGACCACTCTGCCACTTTGCCCGGTAGACAGTTTATAACGGGTGGCCAACCTCTGCTTGCCACTCCGTCATGCAGTCTAGTGATAATATCTTTCAATATCAATGGTTTGAGAAATAAACTAGACCATGTAATTAAACTGATTAAAAAAAATAAACCGGATTTCCTGTTCTTGCAATAGACCGGTGTTACTACTGACTTACATGCCAGTCAAATAGTAACTAAGTTAGGACTGAAACATGGTTGGTTCGCCCGGGGCACCTACCATAGTGGTGGTGCCATCCTTCAAATTAATGAAGATTGGGAAACAGTACATTATAGAACTGACAGTTATGGCAGAACTGTCATAATCCAAATACTTGTACAAAACAAAAACAACAAACATGACACGCACATACTCATCAATATTTACGCCCCAGCGACGAAAATTGACCGACCTAAATTTTATGACGGTTTACATGACATTTTAACGGAACATTATAAAGGGATGAAGAAAATTTTAGGGGGGGATTTTAATTGTGTCCTGTCTGACCTAGACCGGTCTAGTGGCTTCACGCGAGAACAGACACGAGAAAAGTTCTCACTTGTACGACAGGTTCAGGCTATGTTAGACGAACATGACCTTTCAGACGCATACAGGAAAATAGAACCCAACAAACAAACCTTTACATACTACGACAAGACAAACCCATATCTCAGACTGGCTTCAAGACTAGATAGAATTTATACCACTAGTGACTACAATATACACAAAACATATCACATAAAAAACACTCTTAAATTCACAGATCACCACGCAGTTTATACATCTTTAAGTACGGGACACACGCACAAACAAGTAAAGAGATCCCCGCACTGGAAATTCAACAACAACCTACTTAAAAACACTTATTACACAGAACAAATAACACAACTTATACAAGGTTATGCACAGGACATTCCCAATAATAACATTGCACAATATTGGGATATGTTAAAAAACACAATAAGAGATAGGACGCAAATTTTGGCCACACTCATACATAGGAATTTTAAAAAAGAAGAGGGGATTTTAGAAGAAGCAATTAGTTTAGCCAAAAGTTTAGACAAAACGAACCCTCACATCCATACCTTAGAAGAACAGTTAGATGAATATAGGCAGTATACCTACCAGGGAGCACTACTTAGGTCAAAACTAAACACTATAACGCAAGAGATCCCTAGTAGGCAATATTTAGCAATTGAACAGAATGTACAACGCAGTAGACAAATTCATGAGATAACAGATATGAATGGGCAGCATCAAACAGACAACACCAACATTAGCCATGCTTTCTTCCAATATTATAAACAACTATATACTAAAGAAGAAACCGACGCAAACATACAAGATAAATTCCTACAATACGCCAAGTGTTTAAGTGATGAGGAAAGCGAGAAGCTAGATCAACCTTTAACTTTAAACAATTTACAAGAAGCCCTTAGTACTTTTCAAAAAGATAAAGCCTCCGGGCCAGATGGGTTAACGGCGGAATTTTACAGGGCTTTCTTCCCCTGTTTAGGCCCCATCCTAATTAAAATGTTTGAAGAAGCTTTTCAAAAAAGGGAACTCCCGGATAGTTTAAATCAATCTTACATTACTTTAATTCCCAAGGACAGTAACGACAAAAATCAATTAAGAATTTTAGGCCCATCTCCCTTTTAAATGTTGATTACAAGATTCTAGCCAAAACGCTTACTCTGAAGCTTAAGCCACACATGCATAAAATAATACATGAAGATCAACAATGTAGTGTATTCGGCAGGAATATTTGCAGACACACACATTTTATAAGAGATCTAATCACATACACACATGATAGGCAGTGCCAGAGCGCCATATTATCTTTAGACCAGGAAAAGGCATTTGATAGAGTATCACATGCCTTTCTACATAAAAGTCTTAAAGCAAATAACATAGGGAAATATTTTAGGACATGGATTAAAATCTTATACGCAAGACCCGAAAGTAAAATATTGGTTAACCACAGCTTCACCAATTCATTCAAATTAACAAGGAGTGTCAGACAGGGGTGTCCATTGTCGCCCCTGTTATACGTAATAACATTAGAACCAGTTTTGGAAAGAATAAGACAAGATACAAATATCACGGGAACTTTCGTTCCCGGTACAGGGGAAAGGAAATTGTTGGCCTACGCCGATGATACGATATTCTTTCCAACAACAAAAGATTCTATAAAAAATATTTTAGAGGTTTTCACAGAGTTTGGATACGCTAGCGAATCCAAACTAAACATTCAAAAATCTAGTATAATAGGAATAGATAGATGGGGTAATAAATCAGATTTCCCTTTTCAATTAACACAAGTGAATAAGATTAAAATTTATGGGATAAACTATTCTTTTAATCCACAAGACCCCAACAAAGAAACATGGACAAAATTGTTACAGAAAATTCAAAAGATACTAGAAATTTACAAATACAAAACGGCCACCATTTTCGGAAGAAGTGTTATAGTTAATTGTTTTATTATGCCAAAAATAATTTATACAGCAAACATACAGATAGTACCTAAAAAGATTATAACGGAAATAAATAAACTAATTAGGGCCTTCATTTTTAGAAACACTTGGTACAGTATTAAACACGCTACTTTAATACAACCTAAAAATAAAGGGGGGATAGCCTTACGGGATATCAATACTAAAATTAAAGCTTTAAGAATTAAATACATAGGGGAAGTTATAAAAAGCCCGGGTCTATACCCACTGGCACACTATTATATTGGGATAAGATTATCTAATCTTTGTAAACTAAACAATAACCAACCTCACTTTTTTGGTACACCACCACCCTTCTACGCAATATGTTTACAAAATTTAGAAGGAAATAAACATTTAATAAAACAAGACACCAAACTTATATACAAACTTCTAGTTGCAGCACAAGAAACACCTCTAAACACACGAAGAGGGTACAACCTTTTTATAACTGATTACACACAGAGTTTCACAAACATTCATGCAATAGACATCAAACCACAAGCAAAAGAAGTCACTTTCAGATTACTACACAGTTTAACACCTATTGCGGGCATGCAGTCAGCAAAAAAAGCAGGCAAAGCGCCGCCAAAATGTAAACTGTGCAGCAACAACACAATAGAAACAGAGGACCACTTGTTTTACACATGTAAAACAGTGGTACCTACTCTAAATAAATTAAGGAAACTAATAGCCTCCAACACGCAAAAAACGCTAAATTTATACAGAGCAGTTACGCTTAACACGCTACCACGAATGACGAGACGAACAGAACTCAAGCTACTGACTTTACTAGCTGACTTTAGATATCTTGTTTGCACGTGTAGAAATAGGGCCGTGTATGACGGTAGACATTACGACGGTACAATATTTACACAAATATATGAACGCATGACGCAAGACATAACAGAACAACTTTAAAATTCCTTAGTGTTATACACCTAGCTTTAAATACAGTGGCGGTTCCAGGGGGTTGTCATTGGGGGTGCTGCACTGTTCATTCATTTCAAATACTATACATAATAGTCACAAATTGTGACCACCATGTGAAATATCAACCCAGACACAAATGATTAGTGTCTTATCTCATCTAAAATCTGTCAAGAAGTTCTGAAAAGTTATTTTAAAAGTTTACAGCAACTAGGAGTAATCATTGGCAGTCGTAGCAGCTTCCCGAGTCACAAATCGGTTACACAGACTTGTATGCACTATTTCTCGTGTTTAAAATGTTCATTGTAACTTCCCTTTAATTAGAGATAATTTACACGAGCTGCGATCCGTTGCAGCTCAAGATAAAAAATTCAAACCAATCGTAATTCGTCTCTAGCTGTGTGTATGACAAGCATTCGCTTATAAGAGGTCAAGGTCACTTGAGCTGAAATCGTTCGCAGCACATACGGTGTTAGATAATTTTTTTTTTTATTTAACCCCTCCGGTGTAACCTCAATTTTTTGGTCTGTCCGTATTATGTATTATAATGTAGTAGAGACAGCAGTATGCAGTCCTTTTCTTTGGGAGTGCTGCAGCTCTACAGCTCATTAAAGAAAGCCGCCACTGTTTAAATACTTTGTTGTACAACTATATAATGTAAATAGGTACAAAGCAAGTAGCTTTGGATGTAAATACTTCTTCTGTAAATATCAAATACCTTTATCACATATGTCTTCATCATTCAACTCATGGTAGGGTGTCAATGTACTTAGAACCTTCATGGCCTCATTTACATTCTGTTTCATCATCCAAATAATTTTACACTTTGATTGTTACTGATTTGTAGTTACTATGATAGTTGTTTGGGATATTGTTGGGACCTTTGGATTTGATAAGGTTTTGTTGCATCCTTGTGTCTTTGATTTGTTTAAAATATTGTTTGCTGGTTGTTATTACTTACTTTGGGATTAGAGGGGGGAGGGGGAGAGTAGCTCAGATTATATATCTTATATTATTTAGAATTTGTACAAATTTTATCTCTTGTAAATAACATTGATGTAATCATGACCGAATAAAGGTTTTTAAAAAAAAAAAAAAATCTCTAGTCGAGGTGTGGAGCAACATGGCGCATCCCCTACTATTGAACACTAAGCCTTTGACTCATACGGTTAGGACAAGAATATAACCGTCTAGAGATCTCCTACCAACCAGGGTAAATTAGTGACCCAGCACTAACCCCTGCTACGATTTTATTGTGGTTTGGTCCACTACTTGTAAGTTCGACTTAGTTTGAATCAAAGTCTCGTTCGAATTTTTATTTCGCTAGGATTTTCCACAGATGCCACTAAACGACTACAGTATTGAGGAGCCGTAAGCCTTTCGCCTTAGAGGCTAAAGCTGGCAGTTTTCATTTCCTCCCCACCAGAAATTTCTTTCGGGCTGCCACTGTTTGCTTTGAAAACGAAAGGAAATAAAGAACATCTTTTATAACCATTTGGACTTATCAAATACTCTGCACTATTGAAATTTCTCTTGACTGTTAAAGTTGATGTTTATAGTCAACTTTTCAAGTTCAGTTTTAAAACCACAAAGGCACTTACGAGTATTCCTGATTACCTGGGTTGTTCCTTACTTCTGGAAGCAACATCTTTGGTGAATAACCAGTCTTCCCCAGAAGAACCACAACAAAGAAAGTCTTGTGATTATGTCCCTTAGCACAAGCGATCTACAGATTTTCCTCCCTTTCTACAAAATCAGACTTTCACACTATATACCATTATTTGGTGCCGTTCCTTACCTCCTACTCCCACGGTCACAGTATCTTGAAGACATCTACCACTGTAGAAACATTTTCCTTTTTAAGATTATGGATCGATAATTTTGCCAGCTATGTCACGGGATTTGCCTTCCCCCTTTGCTCTGCAGTAGTGGTCCACCAGTGGCCAAAACTAACGAGTATCTAAAATGGGTCTTCAAAGGCGTCTACCTTCGCACAAGATTACTCTTGGCAGAGGATAGAAGGATAGTGGTGCTTCTTTCTCAATGGAGT
Organism: Oreohelix idahoensis; assembly: GCA_024509875.1. Lineage (NCBI taxonomy): Eukaryota > Metazoa > Mollusca > Gastropoda > Stylommatophora > Oreohelicidae > Oreohelix > Oreohelix idahoensis. The sequence continues at coordinate 184,400 of JAMPIV010015000.1, forward strand.
CTTCACAAGATAATTCAGAAATCAAGAACAATGCTGCATAGGGCAGAGCACTATTAACTTATATCTGATCCGTCACTTTTTGTGAAGTTTTAAGCAATGATGTCGCTTGTTCAAGCCCCAAGCTGGTTTAATCCAGCGAAATTCCTCTTATTATTTATTTGACTCTACAGATGTAACTATATGTATATGTATTAAAAATTTTAGATCATGCATGTGCTCTCTTATCTATAAGAACTGAATCAACTATGAATTTGTAAAATAACATATAACAAATTTAATAATCAATTAGTCTTTAACAAGTTAAAATAAATATGGATGAAAGTGACTTTAGAGGGTTTTAAAATTGTATGCACTGAGACTTAATTGGTGACTTATGATTATTGTCCGTTGCTTTCGCCTGTTACAAAAAATAAACTTAACTTGCTGAGTACTGCATGTTTGGTTGTCAGGTCTTTTGTGATGAGGACTCTTCTCTATAGGCGTCTAGATGAACTTCACTCCTAATGTCGAGGTGGGTGTCTTCACAACGTGTCCACTGTAGGTAGTTGGTGTCGAACCAAAATAGTGGCGAAGATTCTTACTTCAGACTGGTCTGGTACTAAGAACGTCAAGTAGCTTCGAATCACGAACTTTAGACAAAATTGAAAAGAACAAATGCCTCTGCTAAGTACAGGCGCATTGTCTCGCTGTCCACACACCAGTGTTAGCCTCCCTGAATAATTAGATTCTTTGAGTTTTCACAGCGTAACTCAGGGAAGATGATTAGAAATCACCAATATTCTTCTGGTTATTTTAATGGGAAAATGTGTGCTTGGACAGCGCGAGTCAATGATTTGTGCCTTACCTACAATTAACAAGGAACATATATCTCACAAAATGATACTACACATTTATGCACATGTGATGTACTCATCTCACTGCTCCATTCTGAGTCTGGAATTACCTCTACTTTCGCTTTCCTGAGCGAATTAGCATAGAGCAAACACCAGTGCTTGCTGTTGTGGTTTAGGAACATACTATTTTCATATGTTGAGGCTGCCAGCCTCCTATGCTTTGTATCACCACTTAGCAAGTACAGACATGTCAAATTCACATTGTAAAGTAAATGTTCACAACATACCCCAAATAATTTGGGAACACAGTCTCCTGGCACAGTAGAATGGACACAGCAACTTTGATTAGCTGCTTCGAACCTTTGGTCTGGGGTAGTTTCAGAATCCCTCTTATGACTTGTTCTTCTGATTCCTTAAGTTTCCAGTCTTTGTATTTAAAATTGCGGGTTCTCTTTTAAGTTATAAAGACGCCCAAATACTTCGATCTGTCACTTTTAATTTTGGAATTCTTTGTCCGATCCTTCTCTCTGTCTACTGGGAGTTGTTACTTGACGTTGTTGAAAATGCAGTCTGATGTGTGTCTCCGACTTCGCTAGATTATGTTTCTATTTCCAAGTTCCAGATTGGTATTTCCGACCAGCTTTCCAATGAGAGCTAAAGTTTATTTCAGGCTCCCGATTTAGATCAATCCTGTCTCTTTAGAACTATGTGGGTCGGGGTGTTAAATCATTACTATCCCCCTCGTGTTTTAAAATATCAATTTTAAAATTTAAACTCGTGACCTCTTTCAAATATGGCAGTAAAACTTCCGATTGCATTTGTACAAACTCACAAACACATAGGTGAACTTATTTCCTGGCTAATACCTTTCTTAACATAATCTCCCCTGACGGGTTATCTGAATTATTGATACAGGGATGGTCCAGCGAAAGTATTACCTCATTATCACCTGTGTTTTCGTACACCTCCCAGACGAGTTTCTTAGACAGACAATCTGGCTTTCTTTCCGTCGGTCGTGCTTGTGTCAACACAATGTAGAAAGACATACACAAATATCGTCACAAGCTATAATTTTTAAAGTACCAAAAATAACAAATTTCTTTGCTGTTTTAATACCTAGCACACACACACACACACACACACACACACACACACACACACACACACACACACACACACACACACACACACACACATTTATTTTTAAAAATTAAAAAAACGGAATATCGGTCCAACGTCCCGACAGAACAATCATTATCACCGAAATAACATTCACAAAGTCAACAACGGAGTTGATAAACAATACTGGAGACAAGACGTTATGGAGACACATGATCGTGTGCTCCACCAGGTATGGTACTTAAGGATAAACAAATACAGGTGTACCTCGCTTTATTGCACTTCGCAGATATTGCGCTTTTTTTCAAATTATTTATGTGTATTTATTAGAACGGGCCTTCTTCTTCCGATAGATTTTGTCTCAGATGATGAAAATTAGTATTTTTTTTAGCAATAAAGTATTTTTAATTTTACAGTACATTTTTTTTAGAGCTAGCGCTATTGCGCACTTAATAGACATAATTTAAACATGATTTTAGGCTTTAATATGCACGTAGAAGCCAAAAAAAAAATGGGTATGACCCTCTTTATTGCGATATTCGCTTTATTGCGGTGGTCTGGAACCAAACTCGCAATATCTCCGAGGCATACCTGTATAAAAGTCACACCCTCCCCCCCCCCTCTCCCGTGCGAATTTAGAGCTTTTACAAAAAAAGCACCATGAAAAGAATGCCAGGTATGCGTGTTCTTGTAATTGATGTTTCAAGTTAGTTTTTTACGGTGCAGTGTGAAACGTTTCCTTACATTCTCGGAAGGATGTTGGTATTATTTAATTGGTGGTTATAAACGTTTGATTAAGAAAACTTTATATGTGGGGATTGACTACTTACAGTGCGAACGAGAGGACAAGTAGGAGGCAAAAACATATAGAAAGTTGTCTCACTCTTTCCTCTCTCTCTCTCTTTCTCTCTTTCTCTCTCTCTCTCTCTCTCTCTCTCTCTCTCTCTCTCTCTCTCTCTCTCTCTCTCTCTCTCTCTCTCTCTCTCTCCTTCCTGTGAAATTTCATTCGTATGGATAGACTCTTGGAGCATTCTATGTTAACTTTCTTTCAGTTCGTACTAGTTTCATCTTATATTCCTTTCATGTTTATTAGTCCCTTTTTGGGTTTGATACATTCTTTGTCAACTGGTAGATGACGTTTTGTCATAATAATTATGTCTAGCAGTTGTTCTTTGTCTGGGTCAAGCTGACGTTTATACACTTCATGTTGACTTTATACTCTTACAGCTACGGGTGCTTTAACTCATCTTGACAGACAGAATACAAATGTACGAGTAACATGGCAGAATGTCATGCTATGAACGGTGCTGTCTTCTCAGTGCTTTCCTGCATAATGTTAAAACTCTTGTAACTAAATTTAACATTTACAACAGAAGTGTTAGCAGCACTTCTATGAAATGATAAAATTAAAACCCAGTGACTTTTTGACAGCAAAGTTTCCTCTATATGAAACAACAGAACTTTATAGAACAAACAAAAAAACGAACTAAGAAAGAATTGAAAGAAGCAAAGAAATAAAGACAGACGGAAGGAAGGAAAAGAAAGACAGGACGATAGAAGATTGAGAACAAATGTAAGGCATCATATCGTAGAACTTGCCAATCCGACACTAGGATGCAGGAGACGTAGACAGCTAAATGTAATCTGTTTTTGTTATGACGACAGGACTGTATGTTTGCTTTTAATGCATTTAACTTCAACTCCTCAATGAGGATAGTCCTTCAACAATTTATGCCAGGTCCTCCCGTCTTGTGACATCACTCAAATTCTTTTCAGTTTTTCTTTATCCTTTTTATTTGTGTTGCCAGGTCTCTTCTCCAAGTACTTTTCAGTCTCTCTCTACCTCTCTTTCCCTGGGGGATTTCAGAACAAGGACTGTCTTGTAATGCTATAATCAGGTTTCCTCAAAATGTGTCATACTGTGTTTTCTATGGTTGCTATTAAGTGTCTCAAAAATGCTTGCCAAAGAAGAACAGTTTAAATTTGAAATAACTGTTCAGTACATCGAGAGCGTAGATTTATTACAACAAAATAAAATTAAAAAAACACCAATAAATGACAAATTTGATCTCAGACAATATATTTATATTGTTTGTTCACTACTCTTGTGACTTGACTATGTATTGAAACATAACACTGTATCACTTTAAAACAAGAGTTCTTAACTTTTCTTTTGTCATTCACCCATTTTGATTGTCTGCTGAGGGATACGGATCCATTCGTAGAGAAAATGTACATAGACGCATAATTAAAATTTTTGCATACAAATATTCTAATACATTTTATTACAAACAAAAATCGAAACGATTTCATATCATCATAACTTTCTTTTTCGCTTTTTCTTTTTCGCATGGAACAAACACTGCAATTGGTCCCCTTACAGGAAGCCTGTACAAAGCATTGATATGTTCTTGCTGCGGTGGGTTCTTTAGTAATTAGTTTTACATGATGAGATTGCCAGCCATATAGACGTACTAAAATACAAAACCAATCTGTAAAAAAAAATGGAATGTTTATTTAAATGCAGGAGTCTAGGATAATTGTCCCAGAAAATTTGTTGGTGAAAATAAAATTCAAGCTTTTACGTTATGCAACTCTGGGAAGGTTAAGGCGGCTGGCGTGATGCTGACCACATCACCCGTAGTGTGCCGAGGGTCAAGAAAATATCTTATTCCTAATATGTCTCAATTGGCTTGTAACAGGACTCTTTTTCCTCCTTTTGTTTTTACGTTATGTACACGGATCCTCTAGAATCCATTGAAGGGCCTAAAAGGGTCCGTGGACTACATATTAAGAAACCCAGCTTTATTACTATAACTGTCCTGACAAGTGACGAGAAAGCTTTCATAAGAGCACATACAATTCAAGGAAGCCTATTTTCTTAGAATTTCCAAGCTTCAACACACTTACTGAATATATAAAATGTTTGATCTACTGAAACATTTGGGACTGAAACGATTGTAAAGAACAAGTACACTTGAAAGGCTTAGCGAAACTGCAGAAAAAGGCATTATACTGGCTGAGAAACAACCGCAATGGGCTATAGAATTCAGGACAGTAGTTTGTATTTAACAAAACTGTTACTTTCACAATTGCTTTTAGTTAGCAGAATGGATAAAACGAGAAGAGAATTTGGAAGTTGCAGCCAAGGTGAAGTGGGTTCAATTTCCAGTGGGTTCGCCAAGGGGAAGTGGGTTTAATTTCCAGGCGTCATGACTTCTTTTGAATTAAAAGGGCTGAAACACTTGACTGAAGGGGAGACTACTTCAGATTACACTGACAAACAACATTTTTCTTTCTTATATAAGAATAAGTGTTCTTAGGTCAGTTTCTTGCGCTGATTTCAAATCTGAAATCCGTTTATCTCTATCACGTCGGGTTCTTAAGATATTTGTGAATAAATATATTTTTGGGAAACCGTTATTTGCCCCGTTTCATTTTTACTATATAGCTTATTAAAAATTAATAAAAAGCAACATAATTCTACTTTTTATACTGCTAAAAGATGCATGACATATGTTACGCGATTTTTCAAATAGTTACTGTATTTTGAAATAATTATGAGCAAAATATGGCTTCTAGAAGTTGTAGAAATTCGGCTGATCTGTTCTGTTACGTGTGCGGATATTATACCGATCGTGTTGACCAG